>SZWC01019553.1:29515-40104 GCA_023375785.1 Penium margaritaceum | reverse complement strand
AACAGGGGTACCTGTGCTTGCTGCAAGGCACAAAGAGGCAGCCTCAGTTAATGAACAGGGAATCGTACCCTGGCCATAAGCAGTCAAAAGAGCAGAATGGGATTGCAGATCATGTCAACCATGACGTATTGTGGGGTGCACAAGTCTGTTCGCAGACAGCTCGTGCCATAATCAAGACTCATGAACCGATGCGCACCTAGGGATGCAACCCCTGTGGCTGATCCAAGGGCAAAAGTACCATCAGGAAGGTGGGGAGATCAAGACTGCAATGATCACAATGCCCCAGTGTACTCCAGTACCTATGAAGGACCATGGCCACCAAAGGAGAGGGGTAAAGGTTAAAACAAACAGAAAGGGTGTGTACTCCATTGGCAGGTTGGATACAATCTCTTAACAGGTGCTTTGGAGCATCATGAATGGATAACAAAACCACGTTTTGGCACCACTACACGGTCTGAGGAGTAAGGAATCCATTCTTCTGGAACCACTACGAGTTATGGTTAATCACACAGAATTCATACACTCGACAACTAGTGTATGAAAAGGTGTATTCCAATGTGCAAACATTTGAAAGAGAACATCAACATCATTTCATGTCAATAGGGCCCGGATGTCCATTCCTTACGTAAGGTGCTGGTTATCATGGAATATGTGTACTTTGTTCTAGTATTTGNCTCGACAACTAGTGTATGAAAAGGTGTATTCCAATGTGCAAACATTTGAAAGAGAACATCAACATCATTTCATGTCAATAGGGCCCGGATGTCCATTTCTTACGTAAGGTGCTGGTTATCATGGAATATGTGTACTTTGTTCTAGTATTTGTTAGAGGTCCATGTTCACTACTATGTTCACTTCCCAATACACTTGTCAATACACAATTTCAGGGGTGAGGTGATTGGTCATATATGACCACCGCTACCAATCAATGTTCCTCTGTTGCCACAACTCTCTGCCATTCCTATAAAGAGCCCAGGAAATCATCACTCCGTCCTGCAGTCCCTGGACACTCTCTCCACAATGATACGATGAACAGGCTTCTTCATGGCATGCCAGTTCAAGAAGAATCGCACCAAATACCTGTAGGTGTCCCATCAAACTGCAAATGTGGACCTACCTCTGCTCTACCGGTTGAAGCCACTAACATGTTACGGAAAACAAGGATTGAATCTGGTTCCACACAAGCTGTCCATCATGGACAGGTGGGCTGTCCAGGGCAACAAAAACAACTGGATGTCATGAATTAAGAATGTGCTTCTGAATGACTAAATGAGTAGAGGCTGATCACCATATAGTACGTAGTGCAAATGACTGGCAAGAGAAAGAAAGCAACAACCTTTACTTTGATATGCGCAATAAAGTGTGCAGATGATGCTCAACGCCTTTGAAGGAACATTTGTAGGGTGTTCTGAATGCTTGAGATAGGAAGCTGAGATATGGAACTTCTCTTTCCAGGNATGAATTAAGAATGTGCTTCTGAATGACTAAATGAGTAGAGGCTGATCACCATATAGTACGTAGTGCAAATGACTGGCAAGAGAAAGAAAGCAACAACCTTTACTTTGATATGCGCAATAAAGTGTGCAGATGATGCTCAACGCCTTTGAAGGAACATTTGTAGGGTGTTCTGAATGCTTGAGATAGGAAGCTGAGATATGGAACTTCTCTTTCCAGGGTGCGTTTGTGCTTCTTTGATCAAGGTTGACATGACCAAGTGTAGAAAATATGTTTTCATGTGGAAAAAATGGGACACATGCTTTATGTATCATTTTCAAGCATGAATATGTTGTTTTCTAGCTGCATTCCACATGTGAAGAACTGATTTATACTAAAGGGGGAGGGGTTCGGACAACGAGAGGACCTCATTTCAATCAACTGAGAAAGAATACTTGTCATGGTGCAGAGTAGGCACAAGGCTTCTACAACACATCAGAAGATGATAAGAGGCATGAGTAGAGGCTACCACAATGTATAGATGAGCCAAAGCAGCTATGCCAGACTGAATGGTTTGCCTCCTGAGTCAAGTCTAGCAGCACATGGAGGGAGAACTGGACTAGTGCATCCCAGACAATCCCATACTCCAAACTCAGGGGAGACAAAGTCCTCCACAAACCGTCACAAGCACTTCCTAATTCTAGATTTACAACATCCATGCACAATGGGTTGGCATGGAGGAAAACAATAGTGGTTCCATGACTGAATCATATTCCCCCACGCACGGAAGTTATGTATGACACCAGGACCAAGCAGTCCTTACCAACGACTATCACTTGAGGACTTGGGTCCTTCCCAAGCATGCCTTCCGCCTGTATAAGCTTCTGAAACTCACTACAGATCACAACACATTGCTGCTGGATCCTTGACAATAGACAATAGATGTGCAAGAAGCGATGTTATGTATCTGTCCCACCAGGGCCAATCTGATGAACTCGAAGTGCCCGGGGCGTCGTTCATTTCCATGGTCCTGCTGGGGATGTCTTTGTGACCGATGTTCTCTTCGTCCCTGGTCTCGAGCTCAGCCTCCTCTCCGTCACTGCCCTTGACCGCATGAGCATGGACGCACTGCACTCACGTTGCGTTGGCATTGTGTCGTTGCGTCTGTCCGGTTGTCCCGTCCTGCACACCACCACCCGTGAAAACCTATGGCACGTACCTCGTCTGTCCTCCCTTCCCCCCATCCCCTCCGCGTCGGCCGACACAGGCCATGTGTTTGTCACCAGCACGCTCTCTCCGCAGCATACACGCCTCCTACACCACTGTCTCTGCCGCGTCCACTTTGCTACCGTCGATAGCATGCTCTGTACCCAGCTGGCCACAGGACGTGACCCAGCCTCCTTTCCCCTTTCGTTTCCCACTGAGTGCATTGACTGCGCTCAGAAAAGAATGTACCGATCCACTTACCCTCTGTCCCCATCTCGTGCGTCTGCCCCTCTGGACTTGGTCCAATCCAATGTCATGGGTCCCCTTCCCACGAAGTACATCAGGGAACATAGAAGCTATTTCCTCGCCCTCACCGACAATTATTCTTGCTATCGCTTTGTCTTCTGCCTTCGGTAGATGAGCGATGCTGCTCCCACCATTTAGGACTAGCCTTTTTGTGCAGATCGTGAGTGTGGTTGCCCTCTTTGCCGCTTCTGCTCTCATCGCAATGACAAGTTTGTGTGGGAGACCACGACCTTCCTCGTATCCCGTGATATCCATCATGAAACTTCGGCGCCTTACATGCTAGCCAAGAATGGCGTATCGGAGCTATGGAACGGCACCATGGCCGGAGCCGGCCGCAACATGCAGGTTGATTCTGGTCTCTCCGATGGCTTGTACTTCAAGGCTATGGCCTAGATGACGTGAGTCTGGAACCGGATTCCTCACGGACGGCTCCCCCGTAAGTCTACGTTGTACCAACACTGGTGCGGTGCTCGGGCTGACCTCCGCCAGGCCCGCGTCTAGGGCTGCGTGGCCATTGTGTGGTTTCCCGTCCTGTAGCAAGACGGCAAGGTCGTCCCTCGCGGGCGTCTCCGCACCCTCTTTCGTCTCTCTAGCCAGTCCAAAGCCTGACGCTTCTGGGATCCCTATAAACACTACATTATGAAATCACGCAACACTCTCTTCCTTGAGGAGTTGTTTTCTCATGACCTAGTTCTCTCTACCTCGTCGATGTCCCTCCCTTTGCACGGGGGTGTGGTGAGTTCGTGCAGGTCACTCCGGGTCGGCAGCTCCGTCCATGTCCGCTGGTCACTCTGGGCAAACAGCCTCATCCGCGTTCGCTAGTCCCTTTAGGTTGGCAGCCCCATCCGTGTCTGCTGGTCGCTTCGGGCTGGCAGTCGCGTCCGCGTCTGCTGGTCCCTACGGGCCGGTAGCCCCATTCGCGTCCGCTGGTCCCTCTGGGCCGGCAACTTTGTTTGCGTCCGCTGGTCCCTCCGGGCCGGCAACCTCGTCTACATCCGCTGGTCCCTCAGAACCACTAGCCTCTCCCGCGTTCGCTAGTCCCTCAGGACCAGCAGCCCTATATGCCTCCGGGAGTCCATCTGACTTGCTCCTGGCTGCCCCCTTTGTGTCGTCTCCCGTCCCGCCGCGCTACACGCATGGCTTGGGCGGCAGCCTCTGACCGAGGCCGCCAAGGACCTGGATGAAAGCAGCATCGCGCTGTTTGGTGCCTTGGCCCCCTATCGCCCCACTTGTATTGTCGCCTCTCGACAGACCTGCTTCCATGGTCGTGAATGTGGACCCTCGCACCAAGGCCCTCAGCCTAACCACATCGGCCTTCATTGCAGACCTCTATCCAAGCTCCGCATTGGGCTACGCTATGCTCCATCAGGAGCACCGGCAGGCCGTCATAGTCACAGTTGCACGCGCCTCACCAAGGGCTCGAGACGCACAGAACCTCACAATACACTCCACAGCACGCACGGACGACCTAGCTACTGTTCACGAGGCTAGTGCTTCTCTTGAGGTTGTACACTGGGATGCTACATACGCCGATGAGCTCGCTATAATCCGGCAGCATCATGTCTACGACCTTGTAGACCTCCCTCCTGGCTAGATAGCCATTGGTGCCAAGTGGGTCTTTCAGCGCAAGTGGAAGGCTGACGGGTCCTTGGACAAGTACAAGGCCCGCCTCACAGCCAAGGGGTTTGCTCAGGTCCCTTGGGACGACTACGATAAGATCTTCGCCCCAATTGGTCGTTTCTCCACTAGCCCGGTGCTCTTTGGCCTAGTTTTCAAGCACAGATGGGAGCTGCATCAGACGGACGTGAGCAATGCCTTTCTCCATGGCTCGTTGGAAGGCGAGGAGCAATACATGGTGCAACCCCCAGAGTTCGACGATGGCACTGGCAAGGTCTGGCGGCTGTGGAAGGCCCTCTACGGCCTGAAGTAGCGGCCTCGCTACTAGAACAAGGAGATGAGTCGCACGCTCCTCAGCAACGGCCTCCTTCCCAGCATTATAGACCTCGTATTGTCCATCACTCCACGAGGTCAGACCTTTGTCGCTGTCTTGTTTTACATTGATGACCACCTCATCGCGTCGCCAAACGCAGCTTTTATTCAATGCGTCAAGGACCTGCTGCACACCGCCTACTGGATGAAGGCCCTCAGGTGTGCCCGAGTTTTCTTGGGCATGGAGCTTGAGCATGATTGCTGCCATGGTGTCGTGCACGTCCACCCGGCCGCCTACGTCCAAACCCTATCCGCTCACTTCGACGAAGATTTGCCCCTCCTGCCAAGCGCTTCCTCACCCATGTCAATCGACGGCCAGACAAAACTGATGAGCCCTGATCCAGCTGTGGTGGGGGAGCCAGTTGATGTGACCACAAATCTACGTGTTATTGGGTCATTGATGTTCCTAACGACGACGACCCGCCTAGACATCGCGTTTTCCGCCAACCTCCTAGCTCAGTTCTCCTTGGAACCGCGTCACCTCTACTTCGAGGCCGCAATCCGAGTACTCCGCTATGTCGTTTCGATTCCACGGCAAGGCCTCATTTTCCGTCGACAACCGTCTGTGGTCGCAGTGGGCTCTACTGACAGTGACTGGGCCGACTTTCCGGACGATAAGAGCCACACTGGCTAGATTTTTTTTCGTTGGCAGCACGACTGTATCCTAGCGTAGTGGCAAGCAAGGCTACATTNCTTCGAGGCCGCAATCCGAGTACTCCGCTATGTCGTTTCGATTCCACGGCAAGGCCTCATTTTCCGTCGACAACCGTCTGTGGTCGCAGTGGGCTCTACTGACAGTGACTGGGCTGACTTTCCGGACGATAAGAGCCACACTGGCTAGATTTTTTTCGTTGGCAGCACGACTGTATCCTAGCGTAGTGGCAAGCAAGGCTACATTGCACGTAGCATTGCTGAGGCTGAGGAGGTAGCCCTTGGCTCTGGCGCGTGAGAGAGCGTGTGGTGGCGTCGCATGTCGTCTGAGTTGCGTGAGTCCGTCGCGTCCATCACGTTGCACAATGACAATGAGAGTGCCATGGCCATCGCCGGCAATAGCGGCGTGCATCACACACGCACAAAGCACATCAATGTTGAGTATCACTATTTGCGTTCATTGTTGTATGACGGCAACGTTAGCACAGTGAGGGTTGAGATAACATGACAGTTGGCTGACTTCTTGACCAAGACAGTGAAGTGTGACTCGTTCAAGAAGGGAGTGCGGTCGATGTGCGTCCACGAGCTAACCTCTCTGCTCGTGCATGCATACATGCCTGCCTGTCCCAAAGGTCAGCATGTCTGGTAGATGTGCCGCTACCCGCTCATGTGCACTACGCCCTTGAGTCATGGGGGAGTTGGTTTTTGGGCACCTCTCATTGTGCTCTGCTGTGTCCTCCCGGCTTGTGTGCATTGGCGTGCAGATGACCGATGGCGGTACGAGACGCAGTTGGAGCATCATGTGGTGGAGCCGACGCTTGATGAGGTCTGCACACGTCTTGCTGGAGCCGCTTCCTTGAAGCGTGTAACGTGTCTAGCTCCATCGGCGGACCTCCACATCAGTCATGCCGCTGGCGGTCACTACCTCCGCAGATGGTGTCTGCGCGCATCCTATGCCAGTTTTGACTGCGATGTTGCACTCGCAGCGTCATGTCTAGTCTAGGGTCCGAGTTTCAGATTTTGTCGAAAAGCTATGGTTGGGGTGATTTTGGCCTAGGCGCTGCTTGGGTTGTGACCCCACGGTTGTCGTAACCGTGGGGTCACAACTCCTTGTCCTCCGTAGGTTGTCATAACTCCTTGCTGCTATTTTATCTGGTGATTTTGACCCCACGACTACGTTCACAGCGTGGGTGTTTTGGTATGGTCCAGCTTTAAGGAAAAATGGACGACGCCCGGGTTTGAGGCTGCCTAGCAGGGCTCACAAAGGGAACTCTTGCTTGCCAAAAAGTAGAGAATTTCCGGATTGGTTGGTAGCTTGAGTAACAAGCTCTACAGAGTTGAGCTAGGCCTAGTTCTCTGCAAGGTCTCTCAGTTCCATTCATTCTCACTTGCTAGTCACTCGTTCTCAGTTCCTGTCGGCCTTTCTGGCGCTTACTCCTCAACGCATAGTTTTCCTCTCACAAGCGGCAGAGTAGCTAGAGGGGGCAGCAGTGCAAAGCAACGAGCGTGGGGCCATGCCATGCTGCAGCCCCAACCAGCCGCTCTAGACTAGTTTCTAGCTTGTGCTACTGTTGCACCTCTGCCACAACATTGCTGACATGGAATAGACATGATTGCACAACACATGCTGCAAAAGCTCACAAGGTACACCATAGCAATGTGAATGAAGCTCACAAGGTACACCACAGCAATGTGAATGAATGTCACAAGGTACACCATAGCGATGTGAATGAATGTCACAAGGTACACCATAGCGATGTGAATGAATGTCACAAGGTACACCATAGCGATGTGAATGAATGTCACAAGGTACACCATAGCGATGTGAATGAATGTCACAAGGTACACCATAGCGATGTGAATGAATGTCACAAGGTACACCATAGCGATGTGAATGAATGTCACAAGGTACACCATAGCGATGTGAATGAATGTCACAAAGTACACCATAGCAATGTGAATGAAGCTCACAAGGTACACCATAGCGATGCGAATGAATGTCACAAGGTACACCATAGCAATGCGAATGAATGTCACAAGGTACACCATAGCGATGTGAATGAATGTCACAAGGTACACCACAACAATGTGAATGAAGCGCACAAGGTACACCATAGCGATGTGAATGAAGCTCACAGGACATGCCATAGCAATGGTGTTGTCTGTCAGCTTGCACTTTCAGGACTGAATCAACTTTCATGACGGAACCATCTTTCACAACGGAAACAACTTTCGCGACGGAACCAACTTTCACGACGGAACCAACTTTCGCGACGGAAGATGTCCTCAGAGTGTTGCACCTTCACATAAATCATTAGGACTTCCTGTCGTCCATGGTCAGAAAGATTACGCACACCACATCACGTAGTGCATGGTCAGCAATCTAACGCAACGCTGGGGAGGGGGTTTCGTTTGCCACTGTGGGGGAGTCGGTTCCATCACCTTCGTTTGTTGGTTCTTCATCCTCTTCTGTTTCAGGGGATTCTGCTTCGGCTGCTGCTTCTGCTTCTGCTTCTGCTTCTGCTCCTTCAGCTGCTGGCTTCTGTTCCTGTTGCTGCTGCTGCTTCTGCTGCTGTTTCTCCTGCCGCTTCTGCTCCCGGATTCGGTCTTGCTCCTCCACGCGCTCGTGAAGCTTGCGCAGTTCCTGCGGCAAAATTTGAGCAGAATTTGAGGGAAAGTCGGTTTTCTTCCAACCACAGCCATCATTTTGGACAGACCACAAAACATGAAGTCAAAGGTGCTAGAGTTGGCACAACCACGCATCCATNTTTCTTTTTTGGGACCCATCGGCAGCCTTGGGCCGGCGGTCGCCGGCGGCCGCCGGCTGGTTTGACACTTTCTTGTTTGTTTGTACCTCGTTTGCCTTCGGAAAAGTGGGTTTGACAGGTTTGGAGTGACCTTTCATTGTCGCTACTGCTGGCACTCGCCTCCCGCTGGTTGCTATCGTGGCAGGGGACTTTCTACCGCGGTAGTAACTCCCCTACCGCCGGAGTTGCTACCGCGGTAGTGGATCCAATACCGCGAGAGTAGCTCGCGGTAGTGGATCCACTACCGCGGTAGGGGACTCCCCTACCGCCGCCGCGATTTCGACCCGCCGACTCGTCGACCCTACCTCTGCCGTCGGAAGCGTAGGGTCGACTTTTCAAACTGGGTCGCGACCTCGACCTCGCGAAGTCAACACTGCCACGCATGCACTCACGGACAAATGGAATCTTCCCATAGAGGAAAAATCCAGCAGCACGTACGGCGACAGCATGCGGGGCATTGCATTTCAGCCTAGAATCCTAACCATCCTGATAGCTGAAGAAAGATTTCTCCGGTTCACTCTCTAGGAATTCCATCGCAGATGCCACTCGCCTCTCCCAATAACTGCCTGGAGCTCGAGATTCTTATGACATTTCTGTGGTGCTCAGCTCCTCTTGAGGTGAAAAGCCAAGGCAACTTCATTTTGTGGCTGCTGCTGCAATAGCTAGAAAATACGTAAAGTTGAAGAGGCAGGGCATGCTGCCAGGAATTTGGTAGACATTGGGACTGCGTCGACCACAGGGGCAGCGCAGGGCTTGTTTGACAACGTCGTGCTGAATCTGGACCGTTGAACGTGGCACTTCTGACTTCCTGCACGAGCAGAGCGACTGAAAACAAAGCCGAGCGAAGAAATTTTCAAGGCCACTCAGATTCAGAGTCACGTGACATTGCCAGTTTCTGCAGATGGTCCGAAAAGAAGTCCGGTTTGAAGCCCTGTCTGAATTTTCGGTTCAGAATCCTGTTTCAACTTTCGGTTCAGATTCCTATCGGAGGTTTTGGTTCAGATTTCCCGTCCGAGAACACACCTCTTTAGTTCCGACGGCAGCCGCCAGCAGCCTTGTGCTGCGCTCAAGGTCCCGTTTCATCAACTTCAGCGCACGATTACGCTTGCCAAGGTCGCTCTGTAGGGCCGACTTCTCCTGTGCCAGGACTTGAACCCGGCCCTCTGCCACTACCAATGACTGCGAGTGCGTACGAGTGGGAGGAAGGTGAAAAGGAGAGCGTGAATGAGGGAAAGGGAGGGGGTGAACAAGGGAAAGGGAGGGGGTGAATAACGGAAAGGGAGCGAGTGAACAAGGGAAAGGGTGGGTACCACAGAAGGTGAGGAAAAGAAAGGATGTCAAGAGCGAAGATGGCAGGAAGTGGCCATGGATGCGTACAGGAGAGTGATGAGTGACAGTAAGAGGGATATAATAGAAGGGGAATGAGAATAAGGGGACATAGCAGGAGGGGTATCCGACAGACACTGCACGAAATGGAGGAGAGGGGAGGAAGGTGGGTGACAACACTGGGAAGATGATGAAGAGAGTTCAAGATGTTATCGTAAAGAGTCGAGGAACGAGCTACTTTGCGAGGTTAAAGCATTGGAGATAGGAAGCAAGAAGTGGCTTGAGGGCGCAAGATACAAGCAGGAGTAAGATCAGAAATGAAAACGGTGCAGGAAGAGAGAGGAATGAATGCAGAGGAACCGTAGGAGAAAGAGGGAGGGATGGAGCGAGAAACAGGAGATGAAGGGCAGATTGGTAGGGAAGGACAAGAGAAACGAGGGGGGAAAAGGGACTGGCCAGGTTGTGATTGGGATTCCTGCAGTTGCTCACATGGGCAAGGGAGGCTGCTGTCTGCAAGTAGTAAACAGACAGAGAAATCTTTCTTTAAATTTCAACGTACCTTGGGAAAATTGGTACTCGCTTCAGGTCAGGCCCGAATTATACAGGCCGTTTTATCTTACAGCCTGTTGACTTGCTTACGCAGTTTCTTTGAATGCTTGGAACAGCACAGGGCAGCTCAGCAAAATGCAAAGCAGCACAGCACAGCACAGCACAGCACAGCACAGCACAGCACAGCACAGCAAAGCACAGCACAGCACAGCACAGCACAGCACTGCACAGCACAGCACAGCACAGCACAGCACAACACAGCACAGCACAGTACAGTAAAGCAAACCACAGCACAGAACAGCACAGCACAGAACAGCACAG
>SZWC01019552.1:26286-38102 GCA_023375785.1 Penium margaritaceum | reverse complement strand
AGTCTCGACGATACTCCTGCCGTTGTCCATCTTGCAGACTTCATGTTCCCTCCACAATCCTCTCCATAGTCATCTCCACATTCCTCTTTACAATCTTCACCATTCGACTCCCTTGGAGGTGATTGGAATAGTTCTTCCAACTCTACATCCACCTCTCTTCTAGAATCACCGTCTGTGGTCTCTGAGCCAGTGTTTTCACCCACTTGTGAACTAGTGCAGTGAAGCTCACACTCTTTCTCTGGCTCGCCTTCTTCCTCAGAGCTGCCCATTGCTGCACATGCTGACACCATAGATTCGTGTTCTGAGTCTTAGGCACCTTTCGCCGCTCCTGAACCATGTACACGCGGAGGTAGGCTTCTTTCCCTCCCTGACCATTTTGTCACTCAGTCATCCTAGGATGAGAGATGCTCCAGTTCATTATCTTGTGTGGCTGGGTCATCCACTAGAACGACTAGTCTCGACGCACATGGTCTTGATGTTAGTGTTGTCCATTCTAGCTCAACTATTAGTTATGCCTTTGTTGCAAATGAGTTGCACAGTGCCCTTGAGGCATCCGTTGCAGGCTATGTCACTACATGTTTTGCCACAATTGGACTTCCCACACTTCCACAAGAGTCCACCACAATGTGACAAGCTCTTGAGGCAGATGATGCTGACCTCTGGATAAGGCGATGTAGGAGGAGCTTGGTGCCCTCAAGGAACATGGTATCTTTGATCTTGTCGACCTCCCCGCCGGCCATAAGGCTGTCTCAGCCCGTTTGGTCATTCGCCAGAAGCGAAAACCCAATGGCACTATCGAGCAGTACAAGGACAAAGGGTTCTCTCAAATCCCTGGAGTGGACTTTGACAACATTTACGCCAACCGGGTGCTACACCATTGCACGCGCATTCCACAGTCTTGTTGCATAACATGTCTGGGAGCTACAGCATATGGACATCAACAATACACTCTTGCATGGACGCCTCAAGGAGGAGATCTACAGAATGCAGCCACAATGATTCATCGACAGCACCAACAGAGTGTAGAGGCTTTGTAAGGCTCTCTATGGCCCTAAGCAATCCACATGCTGGTAGAACATGGAGATATCCTCCACCCTTGAAAGGGGGCTATTGTCGTACTATGGTAGATCCGTTGCTCTTCTTGAGCCCCCCATCCGAGCTCCTTGTAGCCATTTTGGTCTGCGCCAATGACTTGCTCATTGTCTCACCCGACACTGCAATTGTCTAGGTGATCAAGTCTCGACTACAGTCCAAGTACAAGATGAAGGATCTGGATCTAACACGATTGTTCCTTGGTATGGAGCTTGAGCGCGATCGTTAGAATCACATCCTGCATGTGCATCAGGCCACCTATGTTTGTAGTCTAGGTGACAACTTCATGAACTTGCTGACTAATCTCCCCGCAGCCTCCACCTCGATGACCCAAGCAGGTCAATGGCTGCAAAAGTCGGTTGACCCAACACAACTGGATGTGATAGTCAACGTCGATGATTACCTCAGTGTGATCGGATCTCTCATGTACCTTGCCACAACCACACGGGTGGATGTGGCCTCTTCATTCAACTTCCTAGTCTAGTTCTTCCAACAGCTTCGTCGGAGACACCTTGAGGCTAAAGTGCATGTGGCCCAGTACATGCTCTCCACAGCGCCAGTTGGTCTGTGCTATCGTGCGCAACCCTCTCTGGTCGTCGACAGGTACATCGATGCCGACTGTGCACATGATACAGATGAACGTAGTTGTACTAGCTAGATCTTCCTTGTTGGTGGGATATCTGTTTCCTAGAAGAGTGGAAAGTAGGGGTTTATTGCAAGTAGCTCGAGCAAGGCTATGTATGTCGCACTTGGTGCCGTTACGTATGAGAGCGTCTGGTTGTCCCGCTTGCTACAGCTGCTGTGTGTCCTCATAAGCTACAACACACTATGCTGCGACAATCAAAGCACGAAAGCAATTGCTCAGCACGATGGCATGTATCATTTACGCACAAAGCTCATCAGTATCGAGCATCACTTCGTACGTGAATGCATTGTTGTTGGAGAGGTCCAGGTCGTTTGGGTCGATACTCGTTAGCAGCGTAGAGATTTTCTTACCATGGAACTCAATAGTAGCATGTTCAAAGAATTTGTGAATGCTTCTGGTTTGCTTTGTGCGCAGGTTTTCACTCATGTCTCATTGTGCTCTGTTGTGTCCTCCTGGCTTGTGTACATTGGCGTGCACATGATTGACGGTGAGACACAACGCTGCTAGAGTGTCGTCCGGTGAAGTCAAAGCACGCTGAGGCCTACACGCTGTTTGTTGGAGCCTCCTCCCGCCAATGGTCGTCGAGGTCAGCTCCATCGGCAGGCCTCCTTGGAAGTGGTGCCGCTGGTGGTCACTGCCACTGCAGATGCTGTCTGCACATGTCCAGTGCTGGATCTCACTGCACCATTGTGTCTACAGTGTTATGTTATGCTTAAGGTTAAGTTTTGTGTTGATTAGGCACTGTTGTCGCCGGGGACTAGTGTAGATGCTGCCTGGGTCTAGGCGGCCATAGCTCCTCTTTGCTGTTTTCTAGATGATTCTGACCGGACGACTGCGTTTGCAATGTCGGAATTATGGTATGGTCCAGTATTTGGGCAAAACGGACGACGCCCGGGGTTTGGGCTGTCTGCCGTCTGGCAGGGCTCATTGAGAAAACCCTGCCAGGCAGAAAATAGGTCATTCTTCTAATGGGTGAAAGGCCCATACACCCCTTGTTTCGGACAATAAGCCCCATCTGCACCTACGTCAGAACGATGAGCCCCATCAGCCCCTCCGTCGGAACGATAAGCCCCATCCGCCCCTCCGCTACAACGATGAGCCTAATCCGCCCCTCCGCGAGAAACATAAGCCTCATACGCCCCTCCGCCAGAACAATAAGCCTCATCTGCCCCTGCCCTAGAACAATAAGCCTCATCTGCCCCTACTTTAGAACAATAAGCCCTATGTACCCCTCAAGTATATGGCACCGAGAGATACAAGGCGCTTATTGTTTTGAGGCAGGGGCGGATGAGGCTTATTCTTCTTCGGAAGGGGTGGATGCAGCTTCTCGTTCGAGCGGAGGGGCAGATGAGGCTTCTTGTTCTGAGAGAGGGGTGGATGGGGCTTATCGTTCTGGTTGAGGGGCGGATGGGGCTTATCGTTCCGAAGGAGGGATGGATGGGGCTTATTGTTCCGACAAAGGGGTATATGAGATCACAAATGACAAAAAAGGGAGGATCGGCATTTTCACCCATTTTTGATTGGCTAGAAAGCTGAGTAACAAGCTCAATAGAGCTGGGGCGAAGCTATAACTTTGAGGGGTCTCCCATTGTTGTTCATTCTCAGTTGCTAATTGGTACTTTTCAGTTTCCACTGCCTTTCTGGTGTCAACTCCTCAGCGCACAGTTTCTCTCTCATAGACTCAGAGCAGCGGAAGGGGGCAGCAGTGTAAAGCAACAAGCGTGGGGCCATGCCTACTCAAGGGATGCTGCAGCCTCAACACGTTGCTCCAGCCTAGATTTCCAGCTTGGTATCACAGCCAAAATGTAGTAGAAGCAGCAGATCTAAGAAGCAGTAAGGTATACAGCTCCCAGTCTACACCGGTGGACCCATGAACGCGCCCGTGTAGGGGAAACACTACCGGATTTTACCTGGCAGAGTTAGCTTTGCTGGGTGGCATCGTCAAAACGCTCCCGACTCATGGGAAATGCTGCCAATTTTTTTTTGGCCGCACGGACCCCGCGACGGCGGAACCGTTGGCGGACTCATAGCCGGCAACGTGACGGGCGGCGCTGTGACGGCACCGACGCACGCAACAATGGCGCCACAGACAAGGGGAGTGACCTATCCCGCCTCCCCTCCCTCTCCTCTGTAGCCACAACAATGACAGCCGCACCACCAGCAGTAGCAGCTGTGCAGCCAGCCATAGCAGCAACAAAAACAGTAGTAGTAGCAGCAGAAGCAACAGTAGCATCAGCCACTAATGTGCAGCAGTAGCAGCAGCCGCAGAAGCTACAGCAGTAGTTGCAGTAGTAGCAGCAGCAGCCGCAACAGCAACAGCAACCACGGCTACATAGTAGTAGCAGTAGCAGCTGCAAGAGCAGCAGCCATAGTAGTAGCAGGAGTAGTAGCCGTAGTAGCAGTAGCAGCCACTACTACACAAAAACAGTAGAAACAACAACAGCGGCAGCAGCAGCAGCAGCAACAACAGCAGCAACAGTAGAGGTAGCAGCTGCTCCTACATTGCAGTAGCCACAGCAACAGCCACTACTACGCAGCAACTGCCACTGCTGTGCAGAAGCCGCCACACCAGCTACACAGCCAGCCGTGCAATTGCGCACCATGCAACTTCTCATCCATGCAACCGCAAAGCCATGCAGCCACACCACCACGCAGCCACGCGGTCACGTGGCCACATGTCCACATAACCATGCAGCCACATAGCCACGTAGACACACAGCCACTCGGCCGCGCAGCCACGCGACCACGCAGCCATATAGCCTCGTCGCCACGCGACCACGTGGCCATGTTGCCACGCAGCCACATAGCCGTGCAACTGCTATGCAGCCACGCTGTCGGGCATACACGCAACCACATAGCCACACAGCCACGTAGCCATGTAGCCGCTCCAGTGACCTCAGCCATTGCTGATGTCATTACTGACGTTTGTCTCTATGCTGAAGTCATGGCTGATGTTAGCGACAAGTTGAACAGAAAAAAAACAATAGACAAAAATAAAGGAAACTCAGGGAGAACCATGGCTAAATGTGGAGAGGGGTCCTCTTCTGCTGGAGGACTGGTCCGCCCTTTCTACGGCAGCTGCAACAACTGCAACAACAGCAACAACAGCAGTTACAGCAGCCGCTGTTGCAATAGCGGCAGCAACCTCTGCTGCAGCATAAGCAGCGGTAGCAGCACCAGCAGCAGTAGCAAATGCAACTGTTGTAGCAGCAGCAACCTCTGCTGCAACAGCAATAGTAGCAGCCGCTGATGCAGAAGTAGCAAGAACCGCAATAACACCAACAGCAATCGCAGCAACTATAGTAGAAGTAGTACCAGCAACCGCAGTAGTAAGTGCAACTACAACAACAGCAGCAGCAGCCACCGACGTTGTAGTAGCAACAAACGCAATAGCAGCAGTAACCTCCACTACCGTATCAGCATCAACAGCAACACCAGGCACAGCAGCACCAACATCCCACAAGCCCTGCTTAACCGATAGATCCGCTAGCCATAATTTTCAAGCAGCTCGTAACGCTGAAGCAATAGCTAGTAGCACTGTAGCCACTGACACTACAGAGCCTGCCTCCGCTATTTCAGCAGCAACAGCAGCAGCAACAGTAGCAGCAATAGTAGCAGCAAACTATACTTTAGTAGCAGCCGCAACAGCATCCGTTGAGCCAAACTAGCATCCTCCCGCCCTTCTTTCCACCTAAGCATGCAAGTCCCGCAATCTCCTCCACCACACATTGCTTGGCACAGCAACACACCCAGTGCCAGCGGCAAACCGTGTCCTTAGTCCTAGGCCCCACTCTGGGTGTTAGACGTAAGCCAAAGGACTTTGAAACCTCACCCCCGCTACTCTAGGCTGGCGAGTAGTTTCGAAGCTGGGAGCTCAGCTTCTGCATCTGGGTGAAGGGTGAGGGCCTATGGCCGTTCTACGTCCTACCTTACGACTCCACACAGGCCGACTAGGTGTATGATGCCAGTCCTCGTACGTGCCCTAATCCCCCTCGCCCCTCCAGTTGCACGTCTTGCTCTCGAGCCTTTTCTCAGCGACTTTGCCACTGGCGGTCTCCCCAACCCCGCAGCAGCATGGCACATCGTCACGTGCCCTCATCGTCATTCTAGCAAGGGCGAGACCAACCGTCTGCTCCGGGAGTTCAACTCCCTCCACATGGAGGAGGTAAAAAGGTCACCTCCTACTGGCAGCAGGTGGAGGACGTCTTTTGTCGGCTCTGAGATGCTGCACCACCCCCTCTATCCACGCTCTTGACCATCAAGCGTGACGCCACCGACGCCTTCATTGACCTCTTCATGCACTACTCTAAGGACGTCCTTACCGCGATGGTAGCCCAGGGCACCCTCATGCCCTGGGCATATGAGCTCTTCCTTTAGATTGAAGAGGCTCGTCAGGAGTCCTACATCCAACGCACAGAGGCCTTTACCTCTCCTGCCGTCGCCCCCGTAGCAGCTGCCACTCGTGCGACAGTTGTGTCTTCTGGTACCCCATCACTAGGCAAGAAGAAGCACATGGGCAAGAAGCGCAAGGGCCAACAGCAATAGTCGACCGGATCCAGTGGTGGTAGCTTAGTTTGCCACAACTGCGGCCAGCCAGGACATGGGTGGTACGTTTGTCCGCTACCAACAGACAAGGCGCGCCTTATTGCCACCATGCGCTGCCAGCGTGAACCCCGCCTTGCCACCGCTGTCATCATAGTCGCTGGCCTTGTTGCGTCCTTCCCACCAGGCAGCTTCATACCTCGGACATTCGTCCCATCCCTGCCGTCGACAGTGCCACCACAACTTCATCCTCAACAGTCGACGCCCGTAGTTTTGCTCACGGTGCTTCCTTCATTCCTCCATGGCTCCGGCGCTGCCACGCCGCAGTTGGTCTATTCTGTCGGACCATCCACCCATTAGCATCAGTTGCAGCAGTTCCTCCGGCTCCAACTGGGACTGGCTAGCCCTCCTCCCTAGGGAAGTACGAGTTGCATCGTTGCTAGATCTCCTGCACTGCCTTGCATCATTGAGTCTGAGTTGCGGTCGTTCTCTGCATGTTTGTCCATCCAGTCATCTCCCTCCCTTCCTGCTCCGCTTTGTGATGATGCTGCCTGGATCGATGACTGGCAGTCTCGGTTCACTCCCTCGTCCATCACGTTCGCGTCCCTTGCCCACTGTCTTGTGTCTGTTAGCGATCTAGCGACACCCATTCAAGATCCGGCGAGACCTGGATCATCGACTCTGGGACCACCAATCACATGACGACTTCGCGTGAGGCCTTCAATGTCCTTGGTCCCGTTGCCGATGTGTTTGGTGTCCGGACGGGTTGTGGTCAGGTATGACCCGTTTGCTGTGCCGGTGTTGGGGACATCTTCATGACCGATGTCCTCTTTTTTGTTGGTCTTGAGCTCAGCCTCCTGTCCGTCACTGCCTTTGACCGCATGAGCATGGACGTCCTGCACTCACGTGGTGTTGGCACTGTGTCCTTACGTCCATCCGGTCATGTTGTCCTGCATGCCACCGCCCCTGGCAACCTGTTGCAAATGTCGCACTTGTCTGCTCTTTCCTCCATCCCCTCCCCATCATCCGGCACTGGCCACATGTTTGTCACCAGCTCACTCTCTCTGCAGCACAAACTTCTCCTGCACCACTGCCTCTACCACATGCACTCTGCCGTTATTGATAGCATGCTCCGCATGCAGCCAGCTAGGGGCCTTGATCCAGACTCTTTTCCTTTGCCGTGTTCCACTGAGTGCATTCCTTATGCTCAAGGGAAGATACACGGGTCCACCTAATCCCTATCCTCCTCACGTGCATCCGCCCCTCTGGGCTTGGTCCATTCTAATGTCATGGGTCCCCTTCTGACGAAGTCCTTCGGAGAGCACGGACGCTATGTCCTGACTCTCACCGATTACTACTCCCGCTACTGTTGGGTCTTGTATCTTTGTCAAACGAGCAATGTCGCCCCCACCATTAGGGATTGGCTTGGCCGTGCTAAGCGTGAGTGTGATCGCCCTCTTTGCTGCTTCCGCTCTGATCTCGATGATGAGTTTATGGGGGAGACCACACTCTTCCTCGCCTCCCGTGGTATCCATCATGAGACATCAGCACCTTACATTCTAGTCCAAAACGGTGTCTCTGAGCGGTGGAACCGCACCATGGCCGACGCCGTTTGCAACATGCAAGTCGAGTCTAGTCTCTACTATGGCTCCTACTTCGAAGCCATGACCTACATAACGTGGGTCTGGAACCGGATTCCCCACGGACCTCCTCCCCGTCAGTCCACACCATACTAGCACCGGTGTGGCGAGCGAGTCGACGTCCGCCCGGCTTGTGTCCGGGGTTGTGTGGCCATCGTATGGTTGCCTATCCCACACCAGGGCGGCAAGCTCGAGCCTTGCGGATGTCCCCTACACCTACCTTGGTGTCTCACGTCAGCCGAACGCTTGGCGCTTCTGGGATCCCTCCCAACACTGCATCATTGAGTCCCGGAATGCCCTCTTCTTTGAGGACCTGTTTCCATGCGACCTCGTTTGCTCCGACGCGTCGATGTTCCTCCCTTCGCGTGGGGGTGTAGTGGGTCCATCCTCTGTCCAATTACTTCTGGGTGTTGCATCATCTACGCCCGCCGGTCCTTCCGGGCCGGCTGTCCCGACGGGTCCGCTAGCCCCTTCGGGCCGGCTACCCTGTTTGTGTTTGCTAGCCTTGGCTGAATGCCCCATCCATGTCTGCCAGCCCCTCCGTGCCGGCTGCCCCAAAGTGTACGCCATCCCCTACAGGCCGGTCACACCGTGCGTGTCCGCTAGCCCCTTTGGGCTGATGGCGTTGTCCGTACCTGCCAGCCCCTTCGAGTCGGCCGCCCTGTCCATGTCCGCAAGCACCTCCGGGCCGGCTGCCCTGTCCATGTCTGCCAAACCCTCCAGGTCGGCTGTCTCGTCCGTACCTGCTAGCCCCTCCAGGCCAGCTACCCCATCCGTGTCCGTAGCCCCTCCGGGCCAGCCGCCTCGCCCGTGCAAGCCTGCCCCACCAGGCCAGCCGCACCGTCCGTGTCCGCCAGCCCCTCCAGGCCGGTTGCACCGTCCGTGTTTGCCAGCCCCTCCAGGCCGGCCGCCCTGTCCATGTCCGCTAGCCCCTTTGGGCCGGCCGCCCTATCTGTGCCTGCACGCTATACGGACGGCCAGGGTCAGAGGCGGGAGCCTCTGACCCATGCCGTCATTTAGCACACAGGCCGCCGCCTCACGTCCTCTCGGGCCACGACCACCTGTCACTCCGTGAGGCTCCTTGTCTCCTGGCAAACCCACTCCCGGAGTTGTGAGTGGGGACCTTGGCGCCAAGGCCCTAGGCTTTGCCACACTTGCAGTCATTACTAACCTAGATCCGGGGTCGGCTTTGGGCTACGTCATGCTCCATCAGGAGCACCAACATGTTGTCACAGCTACGCTCACGAGTATGCCACCAAGGGCGCGAGATGCATACGTCCTCACTATCTTCCCCACAAAACTTCCAAAGGACCCAACCACCCTATGTGAGGCTCGGACATCTCCTGACGCCATACACTAGGAGGCTGCATGCACCAACGAACTTGCTGGAATTAAGCACCATCAGGTCTATGAGCTTGTTCACCTTCCCCCCGGCCAAAAGGCCATCGGTGCCAAGTGGGTCCTCTGGCAAAAGTGGAAGCGAGACGGATCCCTGGAAAAGTACAAGGTTCGTCTTACAACCAAGGGGTTTTCTCAGATCCTTGGGGTCGACTATGACCAGATCTTTGCCCCAGCTGGTTGGTTCTCCACTAGCCGTGCGTTGTTCATCCTAGTTAGCCACCACGGGTGGGAGTTGCACCAGATGGATGTGAGTAACGTCTTTCTCAAAGGCTCACTGGAGGGCGAGGAGCCCTACATGATGTAGCCTCCAGGCTTCGACGATGGCTCCGGCAAGGTTTGGAAGCAGAAAAGGCCCTCTATAGCCTGAAGCAGTCACCACGCTATTGGAATCAGGAGATCAATCGTACGCTCCTGAGTGGTGGCCTCCTTTGCAACAATGCAGACCTCGCATTGTTCATCAACCCGCGAGGCCAGCCCTTTCTCGCTGTCCAGGTCTATATCGACGATTTTCTCATTGCGTCGTCAAATGCAGCTACCATCTAGAGGGTCAAGGATCTGCTACATGCTGCCTACAAGACAAAGGACCTCGGGTCAGTACGATTCTTCCTGGGCATGGAGTTCGAGCATGATCGCCCCATGGGTATCCTTCACGTCCATCAGGCCGCCTCGGTCCAAACCTTGTGCGGGCACTTAGCCGAGGGCCTGCCCCTTGTGCCGAGAGCATCTGCACCCATGTCGCCCGATGGTCAAGTGATGCTGAAGAGCTCTCATCCAGGCATGGTGGGGGAGCCAGTAGACGTGACCTCGTGTTCACGTGTCATCGCATCATTGATGTTCCCGGCGACGATGACACGCCCGGACATTGCGTTCACCGTCAACCTCCTGGTCCAGTTCTCTCAGAAGCCGCATGACTTCTGTTTCAAGGCCACGATCTGAATACTGCACTATGTCGTCTCAACCCCACGGCAAGGCCTCATACTCCGTCCACAGCCGTCCGTTTTTGCGGAGGGCTACACTGACATTGACTAGGACGGCAATCTGGACGGTAAGAGTTGTACTGGCTGGATCTTTCTTGTTGGCGGCATAGTTGTGTCCTGGCATAGCGGCAAGCAAGGTTGCATTGCACGCAGCACTGTTGAGATTGAGTATGTGGCCCTTGGTTCTTGCGCTTGTGAGAGCGTGTGGCTACGTCGCGTGTTGTCCGAGCTACGTACGTCAGTCACGTCCATCACATTGCACTGTGACAATGAGAGTGGCATGGCCATTGGCGACAATGACGGCGTGCATCACACACTCACAAAGCACATCAATGTTGAGTATCACTATGTGCGTTCAATGTTGCATGACGGCAGAATCAGCATTGTGTGGGTGGAGACAGCACGGCAGTTGGCTGATTTCTTGACCTAGGCACTGAAACATGACTTGTTCAAGAAGGCTCTGAGCGCGGTTAGTGTGCGTCCGTGAGTTCCTTTCTCTCTCAACCCCTGCCCTCTTGGTCTCTATGCTCTCTACCCGCTCATGTGCCTGTGAGTCATGGGGGAGTGTTGTTTTTCACTCATGTCTCATTGTGCTCTGTTGTGTCCTCCCAACTTTTGTACATCGGCGTACAGATGACTTGTGGTGAGACACAATGCTGTTGGAGTGTCGTCCGGTGGAGCCAACACACACTGAAGCCTACACGCAGTTTGTTGGAGCCTCCTCCCTCCCACGGTGGTCATGCTGAGCTCCATCGGCAGTCCTCCTTGGCAGTCGTGCCGTTGACGGTCATTGCCAGTGCAGATGTTGTCTGCATGTGTCCAGTGCTGGATCTCACTGCACCATTGTGTCTGCAGCCTTATGTTCTACTTAGGGTTAAGTTTCTTGTCGATCAGGCACTGTTGTTGCCAGGGACTAGTATGCACGCGGCCTGGGTCTAGGCGTCCATAACTCCTCTCTGCTATTCTTCTAGGTGATTCTGGCCGCACACCTGCGTTCGTAGCGTTGGTACTATGGTATAGTCCTGTTTTCAGGCAAAACGGACAACGCCCGGGTTTTGGGCTGTCGGCCATCTGACAGGGCTCACCGAGAGAACTGTGCAAGCTTGAAAACAGGTCTTTTCTGATTGGCTAGAAATCTGAGTAACAAGCTCTATAGAGCTGGGGGGAGCTAGAACTTGGAGGAGTCTCCCATTGTTGTTCATTCTCAGTTGCTAATTAGTTCTTTTCAGTTTCCACTGCCTTTCTGGCGCTAACCCCTCAACGCGCAGTTTCTCTCTCACAAACTCAGAGTAACCGAAGGGGGCAGCAGTACAAAGCAACGAGCGTGGGGCCATGCCTACTCTAGCAATGTTGCAGCCTCAACACGCCGCTCTAGTCTACATTTACAGCTTTGTGTTCGTGAAGCCCATGATTGACGAGGGTTGCTTTCTCTTGTGATGCATGAGTGATGTGCTCAGCTCCTTCTCATTTCATTTGTGTGGGCTGTTTGCATGTTGTGGGTGTGGGGGCCATTCATCT
>SZWC01019552.1:3969-15539 GCA_023375785.1 Penium margaritaceum | reverse complement strand
AACACATGCACGTACGTGCACGCACACATGCACATGCTCACACACACACGAACAAACACACGTATGTGAGCGCGCGAGCACAAGCCCGTGCGCGCGCCCGTGCCCACGCCTTTGCATGTACATGCGCACGCACACGCGCATGCGCACACACAAAGGCACACACACACACACACACACACACACACACACACACACACACACACACACACACACACACACACACACAGAGAATGGTTCCGTGGGGAATCTGGTTCCACACCGACGTCATGTAGGCCATGGCTTCAAACTAGAAGCCATTCGAGAGGTCAGACTCGACCCGTATGGTGCGGACAGCATCGGCCATGGTACGGTTCCACTGCTTGGAGACGTCGTTCTGCGCTGGCCTGTAAGGCGCCGATGCCTCGTGTTGGATGCCGCGGGAGGGGAGGAAGGCTATGGTCTCTCCCATGTACTTGCCACCGCGATCAAGATGGAAGCAGCAAAGAGAGCGAACGCATTGCCGCTCCGCACGGACAAGCCTATCTCGAATGGCAGGAGGGACATCGCTCTTCTTTCGAAGGAAGAAGACCCAACGGTAGTGAGAGTTGTCGTCACTCAGGATGAGGACATAGCGTCCATGCTCCCCGAAGAACTCCGTAGGAAGAGGACCCATGACATTGGAGTAGACCAAGTCCACAGGGACGGACGCATGGGAGCAAGACTGAGGGGAAGTGGACCAGTGCATCTTGCCCAGGGGGCACTCATTGCACTCAGTGGGACACGGCCAGGGGAAGGATGCAAGGAAAAGGCCCTTGGCCGGCCAGGCGCGGAGCACGCAATCTATGGTAGCAAAGTGGTTGTGGCAGAGGCAGCGGTGTAAGAGGCGTGTGTGCTCCGGATAGAGCATGTTGGTGACAAAGACATGTATTGTGGCAACCGATGGGGAGAGGATGGAGGGAAGGGAGGACAGACGAGGTGCATGCCAGAGGTTTCCACTGGAGGTGGCGTGCAGAACGACAAGACTAGATGGACATAACGCCAAAGAGTCAACCACACGTGAGTGCAGGACGTGCATGCTTATGCGGTCAAGGCCAGTAGCGGACAGGAGGTTGAGCTCAAGACCTATGATGAAGAGGACGTCGGTCACAAAGACATCACCGGTAGGACCCCGGAAACAAACAATGCCAACGCCACGGACAAGGAACACCTGTTTGGAGTCCATCCAAACACCGGACACGTTGCCAACGGGGCCAAGCACACTGAAGGCCTCGCAAGAGGCTGTCATATGATGCATGGCCCCGGACTCGATATCACATGTCTCAGCAAGGTCATGGACTGGGGTCGCAAGATTGGTAAAGGTAACGAGGGAGCAAGCAACAGACGCGGTCGTGCTGGACGGAGGCGCAAACCGAGACTGCCAATCATCAAGCCATGCGACATTGTCATAGAGAGGGGCAGGAGAGGAGTATACCAGGGATGAAAAAAAAAGACAAGGAAGAGGACATGACCGTAGCTCAGTCTCGATCATGCAGGGCAGGGCATGCGAGCACGAGGTGACACAACTCGCGCTTCCCGAGGGGGAGGGCGAGGCAGGTCGAGTTGGAGCGCGATGAAATACTCCAACTGACGCTCACAGGTTTGGGGCCCGGGAGTGTAGATCGAGTGCGGTATGAAAGTCCTAGAGCCCGGAAAGGAGGAGGGTTGCACCGGTGATGGAAAGAGAGGCGCCGGCGGCTTCGGATGATGTTGTTGTAAAATTGGTGACGACAGGATCAGTTTGGCTGTCAGAGAAGTGGAGCTGCCAAATGGGGTGGAGGCATCAGGGCTGGTGACATCTGCGGCAGCAAAGGCGAGACGGCACTCATGATTGCGACGCATGGTGGCAATGACGTGCGTCTCGTCCTTTAGGAGCGGGCATGTACACCACCCCTGACCTGGCTGGCCACAGTTGTGGCAGACCAAGCCACCATCACTGGACCCGGTCGGCTGCGGCCGCTGGCCCTTGCCCTTCTTTCCCCTGCGCTTCTTCTTCCCGGGCAATGAGGACTTGGCAGATGTAGTTGCTGCAGGGGAGGCGACGTCCACGGAGGCGACGACAGGGGAGGCTAGGGCCTCTATGCACCGGACGCGCGACTCTAGACGAGCCTCTTCAATCCTAAGAAATAACTCGTATGCCCAGGGCATGAGGGTGCCCTGGGTTGCCATCGTGGAGTGGACGTCCTGGGTGTAGTGGATGAAGACGTCAATGAACGTGTCGGTGGCGTCACGCTTGATGGTCAAGAGCGCGGCGAGAGGGGGTGGAGCAGAGTCGCCCAGGCGACGGAGGATGTCCTCCGCCCGCTGCCTATAGGACGTGACCATCTCAGCCTTCCCGATGTGTAGGGAGTTGAACTCCCAGAGTAGACAGCTGGTCTTAGCCTCACTGGATAGGCGATGGGGATGCATGAGGACATGCCATGTGCCTTCAGGGTCTGGAGTCCCGCTAGTGGTGAAGTCTCTAAAGAAGGGCTCAATGGCAAGGCGTGACGCTGGAGGGACGACCAGGACAAGAGCACATACAGCGCGACCAGCATCATTCAACTGGTCGTCCTAGGAGTAGTCGTACGGGAGAGTGTAGTACAGCCATAGACCCTCACCCTGTGCCCAGATACGGAAGCTGAGCTCTCAAATCTGGAACTGCTCGCCGGCCTAGAGCGGCGAGGGCGAGGTCTCAAAGTCCATTCGCCTACGGCCAGCACCCGTAGTGGGGCCAAGGATTGATGTCGCTGTCTATCGCTGGCGCTGGGTTTGCTGCTACGTTAGGTAATACGTGGTCGTAGAAACAACAGGGCTAGCATGCCCAGGAGGAACGAAGGGCAGCGGGACACTGGCGTAGCTCTGTGGTGTCAGCGATGGTAGTGGTGCAAGCTACTTCGTCAGTGCGACAAGCTGCAAGCGAATGGCAAATAGGGGGGCGGATGAGCCGACGACGAAGCCTATGGGTTGATGTTGCTTTTGCGGCTGCTACAGAGGAGGATCCCTTCCCACTGGGACTATAAGCCATGGTCCTTGAGTGTTTTGTTGTTTCTCCATTTCTTCTTGTTCTTTCTTTTTTTATTCTACTTATTGCTGATGTCACTAGTGACGTCAGTAGTGAGACTGATACACCGCTGCAAAGATCACCAGCGGTCTGCTGACGTTGGCAGCAGGGTGTCGCCGCCTTGCTGCTATTGTTGCCGTTGCTACAGCTGCTACGGCCACTGCTGTTGCGATGCCTACAGCCGTGAGTATTACGAATCATGTGGTAGCTACGGCTTCTATGGTTGTTGCAGCTGCGGCGGCTGAAGCGGCTGTTGCGGCTAGTGTGGCTATTGTTGTTGCTGCTGCGGCTTTTTGGGGCAGCTTCATGGCTATGCAACTGCGTGGCCACGTGGCTGCTTGGCTGCGCAGTTGTGTGGCTGCGTAGCACCTATGCAACTGCATTGCTACAAGGCTCATGGTTGCGTGGCCGCGTGGCTACGTGGCTGCATGGCTGTGTGGTTGTGTGACTGTGTGGATGCATGGCTACGTGGCTTTCTTGCTAGGTGGTTCCATGGCTGCGTGCTCGTATGGTTGCACGGTTGCATGGCTGCACTTCTGCGTGCTACGCAACTATGCAGCTGACTACGCAGCTACTACGGCGGATGCTGTGCACTAGTGGCAGCTACTGCGGAGCAATGGCTGTACGCCCTGCTGTCGGGCCGTCGGCGGTAACTGCCACTACAGATGTTGTCTGCATGCGACCAGTGCTAGATCTGACTATACCATTGCGTCTGCAGCGTCTTGCTCTGCTTTGGATCCAAATCTCATGCTAGCTTGGCATTATTGTCTCCAGGGACTAGTATAGGCGCTGCCTAGGTTTGGGCAGCCATAACTCCTCACTTCTATTTTCTTAGCTGAGTCTGACCGCACAACTGCGTTTGCAGCGTTGGTATTATGGTATGGTCCAGTTTTCAGGCAAAATGGAAGACGTTCGGGTTTTGGGCTGTCGGCCGTCTGGCAGGGCTCACCAAGAAAACCTGCCAGCTTTAAAACAGAGCTGTTTTCTGATTGGCTGGTGAACTGAGTGACAAGCTCTACAAAGCTGGGAGGCTAGTTCTTGGAGGGGTCTCCCATCGTGTTTCATTTCTTGATCCTTATTCAGTTCTTTTCAGTTCTCAGCTGCTTTCTGGCGCTAACACNCATTGCGTCTGCAGCGTCTTGCTCTGCTTTGGATCCAAATCTCATGCTAGCTTGGCATTATTGTCTCCAGGGACTAGTATAGGCGCTGCCTAGGTTTGGGCAGCCATAACTCCTCACTTCTATTTTCTTAGCTGAGTCTGACCGCACAACTGCGTTTGCAGCGTTGGTATTATGGTATGGTCCAGTTTTCAGGCAAAATGGAAGACGTTCGGGTTTTGGGCTGTCGGCCGTCTGGCAGGGCTCACCAAGAAAACCTGCCAGCTTTAAAACAGAGCTGTTTTCTGATTGGCTGGTGAACTGAGTGACAAGCTCTACAAAGCTGGGAGGCTAGTTCTTGGAGGGGTCTCCCATCGTGTTTCATTTCTTGATCCTTATTCAGTTCTTTCCAGTTCTCAGCTGCTTTCTGGCGCTAACACTGGCGCACGCATCTCTGAGTAACAAACCCAGAGAGCTAAGACTTAGATTCTAGAGCAGCAGACTGAGGGGGCAGCTGACTAACCAACGAGCGTGGATGCCTGCACGCTGCATCAACAATGTTGTTGCCCCAATTTGGTGCCTAGGAATTCCAGCATGGTGTCAGAATCAGAGCGTAGCAGCAGTAGCAGAAGACTGGTGTACATGTGCCAAACAACGCCGGGGGACCCCCACACGCGCCAGTGCAGGGGAAATGCTGCCGGATTTTTTCTGGCAATATTGACCAGCCTGGTGGTGGCGTCAAAGTTTTCCCTACGACCACTGGGCCAAGGGAAATGCAGCCGGATTCTTCCGGCAGCACTGACGCCCACGCGTGACGCAAGGAGGAAAGCGGCCAGTGACATCACGCACCACGACGACGACACACGCTACGACGTCAACCAGGTGTGAGCGTGGTGCAAGAAGTAACAACAGCAGTAGCTTGCAACAGCAGCAGCACTAAGCAGTGGCAGCAGCAGCCGTCAGCAATAGTAGCAGCTCTGGGCACCTCGCAACAGCAGCAGCCCGCAGCAGCAAGCTGCAGGAGCAGCCAACAGCAGCAGCTCGCAGCAGCAGCAGTGCGCAAAAGCAACGAGCAGTAGCACCGGCTAGCTATAGCAGCAACAGCACCACCGAGCAGCAACCAGCAGCAGCTTGCAGCAGCCAGCAGCAGCAGATGCAGCAGCAGCCAGCAGTAGCTCGCACCAACAGCTGCTTGCAGCCCGTTGCTCGTAGCGAGCAGTGAGCTGCGAGCAGCGAGCTCGTTGCTCGTAGCCCGCAGCAAGCAACAAGCAGCGAGCAACGAGCTCGCTGCTCGCAACTCGTGGCTCGCATCGAGCAACCAGCTCGTTGTGACGACCAAAAAATGAAAAAACAATAAAAATTCCCCACCCCACAGGTGCCTGTGCAACGGCTGCAGCCACCACCACAGCCATTGCAATAGCCACAACAGCCGTAGCAGCACATAGTAGCTCAGCAACAGTAGCAACAGTTGCTTTTGTTGCTGTGGAAGAAACCGTAGCAGCAGCAACAGCAACTGCAACAGTAGCAACAGCTACTTCTACAACAACATCCGCAGCAGCAGCAGCACTAGCAGTTGCAGTAGTAGACTAGTAGCAGCAACAGCAGTGGCAGCATCATCAGTTACAGTAGCAGCATCAGCCACCCTACAGCTGACACAGCAGTGGCTCCAGCAATAGCCCTTGCTGACATACAAAATTCTCAGCTGACGTCACTACTAACGTCACTACACACGTCACCAACAACAACCACAAAAAAACCAATCTATAGCAGCAACTGTGTAGATAACACAGGAGCAGCTGCTAACGTCAACCATCTTAGGCTGCCGTCACTGCTGATGTCACTTCTGACATCAGCAGCACATACAAAAAAAACAAATAAAGGGATCAAGGAGGGCCAACAAAATACTTTGGCTGACAGCCCCAATGGGGAGGGGTCCTCCTCTATTGGGGGGACCCCTAGCCCCCCTTTCTTGCAGTAGCTGTAGCAGCTGGAGCAGCAGCAAAAGTAGTAGCAGCAACAGCACCATCAGCAATGGTAGTAGCAACAACAGCAGTCCACAGGCTTCGTCGCCACGGGCTTCATCGCCAGCTCCTCCGATCCACTGGCTCCCATTGAGCAACAGCTTGCGGCACTGACAGAACAACTTCCAATACTGCAACCGCTGGCATCACATACACACACTAGTACCCCGCTGCCCTTCCTTCCTCCTGGGCAGGCCAGCCCCGCTATATGTGCTCCCACGTATTACCTGGCGCAGCAGCAGACACAGCACAAGTGGCGGACAGTGTCCTCAGTCCTTGGCCCCACTCTAGGTGCTGGCCACAAGCAAAAGGACTTTGAGACCCCGCCCCTGCCGCTTCAGGCCGACGAACAGTTCCGGAGCTGGGAGCTTAGCTTCCGCATCTGGGCATAGGGTGAGGGCATGTGGGCATACTACACTCTTCCGTACGACTCCACCCAGGTAGACCAGTTGTACGATGCTGGTCGCGCCCTACGCGCCCTTGTCCCTGTTGCTCCTCCGGCATCACGCCTAGCCATGGAGCCCTTCCTTCGCGGCTTCACCACTGGCAAGACCCCTGACCCTACAGCCGTATGGCATGTCCTCACCCGTCCCCATTGCCTATCCAGCGAGGCTGAGACCAGTCGTCTACTACGGGAGTTCAGCTCCTTGCACATAGGGGAGACCGAGACGGTCACCTCTTACTAGCAGCAAGCTGAGGAAATCCTTTGTCACCTAGGCACGTCTGCTCCACCCCCTCTCACCGCGCTTGTGACCATCAAGCGTAGTGCCACCGACGCGTACGCTGACGTCTTTTTCCACTACACCCAGGATGTCCTCTCCACCATGGCGGCCCAAGGAACCCTCATGCCCTAGGCATACGAGCTTTTTCTCAGGATTAAGGAAGCTTGTCTGGAATCACGCATCCCGTGCACAAAGACGCTCGCATTCCCTGCCGACGCCTTCGTGGCCGTTGCTTCCCCCACAGCAGCTACATCCACCAGCTCCTTGTCGTCAGGGAATAAGAGGCGCAAGTGCAAGAAGAGCAAGGGCCAGTAGCATTAGCAGCAAGAGACCGGGTTTAGTGGTGGTGGCTCAGTCTGCCACAACTGTGGTCAGCCAGGACACGGGTGGTACACGTGCCCGCTACCGACAGATGAGGCACACGTCATCGCCACCATGTGTCGCCAGCGTGACCGCCGTCTCGCCTCTTCCGCCGTAGCTGTCGCCGGCCCTGATGCCTCCACCCCGTCCAGTTGCTCCACTCCTCTGACAGCCACACCGGTCTCGCCGTCGCCAGCTCCGCAACAGCATCATCCGCACTTGTGGGCACTTTCGTTTCCATCACCGGTGCAGTCCTCCTCCAGTGCTACCACTCTGTACTCACTCTACACTCCAGAACCATCCACCCTTGAGCATCAGCTAGAGCATTTCATCGCGCTCTAGCTGGGCCTGCCTCGCCCTCCCCCATAGAGAAGTACGATTTGCGTCACCTACTGCCCGTCTACCCTGCATTGCATGACTGAGACTAAGCTACGGTCATTTCTTGCCTCCTCGTCCGTTTCGTCGTCTCCCGTGCTCTCTTTTGCCCCTCTCTATGACGACGCCGTGTGGCTTGAGGATTGGCAGTCTCAGTTTGCGCCACCGTCCACCGCGTTCGCGTCTCTTGCTTGCTGCCATGTGATTGTTAGTGATCTGGTAACTCCGGTCCAAGACCAAGACCTGGATCATTGAATCCGGGGCCACGCATCACATGACAGCCTCTCGCGAGGCATTCAGTATGCTTGGTGTTGCCGGCAATGTGTCTGGTGTCTGGACGGGCTCCGGAAAGGTGTAGGATGTCCGCGGCGTCAGCGTCGTTCGCTTCCATGGTCCTACCGGTGATGTCTTTGTGACTGATGTCCTCTTCGTCTTAGGTCTTGAGCTGAGCCTCCTGTCTATCAGTGCCCTTGACCACATGAGCATGGACATTCTGCAGTCACGTGGCGTTGGCACTATGTTGTTACGTCCGTCCAATCTTGTCGTTCTGCACCATCACCGCCACCGCCCGTGGCAACCTTTGGCACATGCCTCGTCTGTCCTCTGCTCCCTCCATCCTCTCCCGGACGGCCACCACAGGCCATGTGTTTGTCACCAGCACGCTCTCACCGCAGTGCACACGTCTCTTGCACCGCCGCCTTTGCCACGTCCACTCTGCTACCGTCGATAACATGCTCCGCACCCAGACGGCCAAGGGCCTTGACCCGGACTCCTTCCCCTGGTCGTGCCCCACTGAGTGCATTGATTGCACTCAGGGCAAGATGCACCGGTCCTCATACCCTCAGTCTTTCTCCCGTCCTTCCGCCCCTCGACCTGGTCCATTACGATTTCATGGGTCCTCTCCCTACCAAGTCCGACATGGAGCATGGTTGCTATGCCCTCACCCTCACTGACGGCTAATCTCGCTACTGTTGGGTCTTCTGCCTTCGGCGGAAGAGCGATGTCGATCCTGCCATTCAAGACTGGCTTGTCCGTGCGGAGCACGAGTGTGGTCGACCTCTTTTCCGCATTCGCTACGATCGTGGTGGTAAACACATATGAGAGACCACGACTTTTCTCGCCTCCCGCGGTATCCACCACGAGACGTCGGCGCCTTACACACCACCCCACAATGGCGTCTTCGAGCGGTAGAACCGCACCATGGCTGACGCTGTCCGCACCATGCGGGCCGAGTCTGGCCTCTCGGATGGCTTCTACTTCAAAGCCATGGCCTACACGACATGGGTCTGGAACCTGATTCCCCACGACCCTCTTCCCCGCAGTGCACGCCGTACGGTCACTGGTGCGGTCAGCGGGCAGACCTCTGCCCGGCTGGCGTCTGGGGGTGTGTTACCATTATGTGGTTGCTCGCCCTATAGCAGAGCGGCAAGCTTGCCCCCTCAGACATCCTTGGACCTTCCTTGGTGTCTCTCGTCAGTCTAAAGCCAGGCGCTTCTGGGATCCCTCCCGGCACTACATTGTAAGTCCCGTGATGCCCTTTATTTGAGGAGCTGTTTCCTCGCGACCTTGTTCGCTCCAGCTCAGACGGGGCTACCGGCGTGGAAGGGCCCCTCCACGCCGGCAGCCTCGTCTGAGTCTGCTGGTCCCTCCGGGCCGGCAGCCCCAGTCGCATCCGCTTAACCCTCCGCGCTGACAGCTCCGTCCACGTCTGCTGGTCTCTCCGGGCTGGCAGCCCTGTTCGTGTGTGCTGGTCCCTCCGGACCGGCAGACCCGTCTGCGTCCACTGGCCCCTCTGTGCCAGCAGCTCCAGTCGCGTCCGCTGGCCCCTCCGGACCGGCAGCCCCAGTCGCGTCCGCTGGCCCCTGCGAGCCGTCAGCCCTTGTTGCATCCGCTGGCCCCTCCGCGCCAGCAACTCTGTCTATGTCCACTAGTCCCTCCGGATCGGCAGGTTGCCCACGTCCGCTGGTCACTCTTGGCTAGCAGCCCATTTCGCCTATGCTAGCACCTCGAACTCGGCGCCATCTCCTGCCCTACCGAGCTACACGTGTGGCCCATGCGGTAGCCTCTGACCCAGGCCGTCAGTGAGTGCACAGACCGCCACACCGTGCCTTGTGGTGCCTTGGCCCCCTGTCGCCCCACGTGTCTCTTCCACTCCTATGATAGTGAGTGGGGACCCTGGCACCAAGGCCCTCAGCCTAACCACTTTGGCCATCATCGCAAGCCCTACCCGAGCTCCGCATTGGGCTATGCCATGCTCCATTAGGAGTATCGGCATGCCGTCACGGCTGCACTCCAGCGCATCCCACCTGGAGCTCGAGATGCATATGCCCTCGCCGTCCACTCCACGGTACGCCCAGAGGACCCATCCACCCTATGCGAGAGCTTGTGGTTGTGTCGTCTGTTGTCCGAGTTGCGTCAGCCCGTCGCATCCATCACGTTGCTTTGTGACAATGAGAGTGTCATGGCCATCGCCGACAGTGACGATGTGCATCACACATGCACAAAGCACATCAATGTTGAATATCACTATGTGTGCTCGTTGTTGCACGACGGCAGCGTCAACGTTGTGTGGGTTGAGACAGCACGGTAGATGGCTGACTTCTTGACCAAGGCACTGAAGCGCGACTCATTCAAGAAATCTGCGAGTTTGGTTGGTGTACGTCTGTGAGTTGCACTCTTTGTCCCTACCTGCGTCTCTCCGTGCCCTGGGGGAGTCTGTCTGTTGAATGTGCCACAGCCCGCCCATGTGCAGTGCGGCTGTGAGTCATGGAAGAGAAATCTTTTTTTCTCACATCTCTCATTATGCTCTGTTGTGTCCTCCCAGCTTGTGTACATTGGTGTGCAGATGACTGACGGCGAGACTCAACACTGCTTGAGTGTCGTCTGGTGGAGCCGACGCACGCTGAGGACTACACGCAATTCGCTGGAGCCTCCTCCCTCCGGCGACGTGCTCAGCTTCATCGGCAGGCCTCCTCGGCGGTCGGGCCGCCAGCGGTCACTGCCACTACGGATACTGTCTGCATGGGTCCGGTGCTCGATTTGACTGTGCAATTGTTCTGCAGCGTCTTGCTCTGCTTGGGATCCAAATCTCATGCTAGCTTGGCACTGTTGTCAACGGGGACTAGTGTAGGCGATGCCTGGGTTTTGGTAGCCTGAACTCCTCAATGTTATTCTCCTAGTCGATTCTGACCGCACGACTGCGTTTGCAGTGTTTGTGTTATGGTATGGTACGCCCGGATCCGGACAAACTCGAGCAGTTCGCTGGAGCCTCCTCCCTCCGGCGACGTGCTCAACTCCATCGGCAGGCCTCCTCAGCGGTCGGGCCGCCAGCTGTCATTGCCACTACGGATACTGTCTAGATCCGGGTGTCATCCGTTTGGATGACGCCCGGATTTTGGGCTGTCAGCCGTCTGGCAGGGCTCACTAAGAAAACCTGCCAGCCTTAAAATAGAGCTATTTTCTGATTGGCTGGTGTGAGAAAGTGCATAGAAGCTTCCTAGCAACACAGCCGTTGACCGGACGTCAGTGCCTGGTCAGACGGTGACGACAGTCACAGGTCGTACACACAACGGCAAGGGTTTGGCTAGGAGACACAGGACACAGTGTCAGAATGCTTCAATATAGCATATGCAGAGAGAAATGACAACTGACAGGTCCAGGGCATAAATACCTGCCGCGGCGCACGGCGGGTGTCGCACGCGGCAGTCCAAGAGCTGTCCTAAAACCGCCCCAAAACCACTGTTTTGGCCGTAACTCTGCGCACACATGTCAGAATCCTACGCCGTCTGAACCTAGACGTGCAGAATCAAAAGACGGACACAACGACTGGTCACATGCATGCATCCATCGACTGAGAGCGAGTATACAATGCAAAAACATGCAAATGGGCCTCATGCCCAGTCCGCCGAAAGGCGCCTGCAAGACGTAGAAGGCACAG
>SZWC01019551.1:13386-25105 GCA_023375785.1 Penium margaritaceum | reverse complement strand
CATTGGGCCGGTTGTGGACCTGAACATAATTCATGGGAGCCCGAATCTCGGTTGCCCACAGGGGTGGTCAACGAGTACTGGAGCGAGCTTGCAGCTCGCACAGATCGACGCGTGGCAGGAGGTACCACCTGAACGCGGGAAAAGTGAACAACATTCCCACAGGGCAGCATTCATGGACAGCGACCATAGGAGGTTGGGGACGCCCAACATGGTTGTCGCGCGGACGCTCCAGCCTAAAGGGGGGAGGCCGCTAGCCGTGCTAACCTACAAGCTGCAGCTTAGGTCTAAGTACCATGCACGTGTTAATGTTTAGCTGGTGATTGAAATTATTAATTTTCTTTCACAATGTTGATGACTCACTGATTGACAATCCTACTTGTTGTTCATGAACCGGGACGGTTCATAACAAGTGGGGAGGAATGTAGCGGGAGGGCCGGTTCGGCCCTCCCTCCTCGCTGATGCGAGGGGTGGTTGCGCACCACCCCTCGCGTCAGCGAGGGCTGGCCGGCGGCCAGCAATTCGCTGGCCGTCGGCCAGCTCGCTGCCGGCCGGCTGGACGGCCGGCGGCCGGCCAAGCAACCGGCCGGCCATCGGCCGGCCAGCCGCCAGCCGCCGATCGCGGCCTCAGCCGGATCGGCGGCTGAGAGGCCACGAGGGCCTCGAGGGCGAGGCCTCGTGGCCTCATGCCCTCGCCCCCCCCTCGCCCTCCTTGAAAATGAGCAAGAGAGGACGAGGGATAGGGGGAGCGAGAGTAAGGACAAAAACTGCTGGTGCGAAATCGCCAGCGTGCCTCGCACGCGACGATTTCGCGCTAGAACGACAAAAAGAAACTCGAAGTTCGTTTATGACAAAATTCGACGTAAAACAAACGGATTAACTCGTGCGAACACACGAGTTGGAGGTAAAAACCCCCGGTTTGGGTCCCAAAACCAGGGGTTTGGTTAAAAACGGAAATGGGCCTCTGGAGACTCGAAATATTCGAGTCTCCCTGCTCTGGGTCGTTGATGACGATTGCCCCTCAGTCTTGCGAAGGGGGTAAACCCCTGATGCGGACTGAGAACGCCATTCTGCGAACTCCGACGACGACTTCAGAGCAGGAGCTGGAGACTCAGCCCGTTACAGCCGGAGATCATGCATGGCGCACCAACTATTGCGAAAACATGCATGCTACACCGGTTCCAGACAAATTAGTTCAACGACTGTGGGTATCCGAAGTATGATTTTCTAAGTTTCATTGGTTTCATGTCATGTTTTATTTTGTCCTATGTTCATTGTTGTTTTATGTGACCAAATTTCTAACATTTCTATTTCAAACGACAAGTAATCGCGTTTTTGGTATGTGAAACACTGGGGGTGTCATTTATATCCACTCAATAATCTTTTCTTTTCTTTTTTTTTGTCGCCGGACATGGGCCGCTGGTCTTTCGTGTACATCACAATCACGCGACCGTGGATGTCCACGGTCGCGTTATGTGCCTGTTCCCAACGCGAACGAGCAAAAAGCCCCTCAAATGGGCCTTTTGGCGCAGGGTCTTAAGGCTAGTTCGAGGACTGTTTCGCTCGTTCGTTAAGTTAGCGAGCGAAACAGTTCTGTTCACTTTAAACCGTTCAGTTCAGTTTGCTATGATGTGAAAAACAATTGAGCGACGTAATTGTTTTCGTAAAATCCCTCCCACACAAAAAAATGTTTTTCGACGTCGACTCGACGACTATTTTTTCAGCGCAAAAATGGACGCCGAGTTGACGTCGACGTCAATTGGTTTTGGGCATATGTCTCATGTCGATGTCGTCGACTTGAGAAGAGTGCCAAAAAAAATGGCGAGCTGTCGATCGGATCTTGTTCGGTCGACAGCCCAATAGTCCTCGTTGGCATTTGCCGACGAGGACTAGCCAAAGAGGGAGTCGAGCGGGGCTGGCTCGTTGCCGCCTGCCAGCCCGTCGGTCGTCGTTGGCATTGTGCGCAATACCATTGCGCACACCGTGGAACAGTTGTGCGCATAAAAAAAATCGCGTGGCCTATCGCACGAGGCATCGCACGCCGGTAAGCTGGAAGCGAGACCTCTTCTTTTTTTCCAAATCGTTGTCGATCATACACAACCGAAGAAGAGCAACTTCATAGTGTCTCCGGTTTGTGGACGTTCGATCCTTCAATCGGACGTAAGACAAGGATGAAGCAGTAGTAAGAGAAAGGTGTGTGTCTATTCTTGCTATTTCTTCCTACTACGACTTTTACTTTGCTACTTTTTCATAGAGAAATTTGAACAAATAGCACAACGAAAATAAATCATGCCAAACTCTCCCGCTCCTTCGACTTGGTCATGAGAGAGCGGCCGTATTTTACAGTTGAAATACTTAAGAATAATAGACCAATATATTTATTGCAAAAACGTGGTAAGAGATATGCAAAATGAGCATGTAAGTCGTATTTAACTCTCGATATATGTTTTTTTAAAGGAAACGTATTAGCATACGGGACCTAATTTGTGATGTCGTCAGTGACTAAGGTTTTCTTAGCATGTCGTCGAGCGTATTTCGGTGGGGTGTCAAAGTGGGTATGCGGAGAATGAAATTGTTCCCCATACGATTTTTGGCTCGGTGGACATCCGGAGAATTAGTTTTAAACAGTGGCCCTTAAAAGTATTTTCTGCATTTTGTGGGCGTTATACGCATTCTTCTGTCAAAGTGGCCATCCTATGCATTTTCTGTGAAAAATGAGGAAGGTATACATTAGTTGCGACGACAGTGGGTATACGGCAAGTGTACCCTTTTTAATACATACATATGTATATATGTATATGAATTTCCTTTCATTCCATGCACTGTTTTGAGTTTCTCCTTGCTGGTTCAAAGCCAAGCACTTCGAGTTCTGTACCAATCCCTCGGGAGACCATCAATGGGTGCCTTTGCATTTTCAAGCTTCATTTTTGTTGAGGCCCAGGCAATGGGATGTTTTCTCAGTGTTTTGAGAGAAATTTCTTACTCTTTTGGGTCAAGATCCACCCATGTGGGAGCCTAGCCCAATACTGTAGGAGACCACCATGACGGTGTTTCTTAGAAACAATTGCTAGACCAAGGCACAAACATCACCAACAACCATTGTGCTTCACTCGACATAGTACTAGGAGCGACCGCCATACTACCTGACTATCTATCGGCTGCCTTCTCCATCATACACCCCTCCAACCTGGCTCCAGCCGGCAGCTCCATCCTCCTCTTCTCCATCGCCTCAGATTTCCTCTATATCTATGCAACAATCTTGATTTTCCATCAAGTCACAACATGGTCCGGACGCTTCCGGTCCAGGCACACTGATCCCGCTCTAGCCTCGACTTCCAGGTGTCCCCTCTGGTGTGAGATTGATTATCGAGTCCGGAGGTCACCGTTGTTTTTGAGATGGAGCCCTTCGAGGCGTGTCACATGGTGGAGTTGTGTCACTTGTTGATTGGATTGAGCACAAGTAGTCATTTAATCTGCTGCGTCTCCTTGCTGTGAGGTCTGGACAAGTGGAGAGCTGTATCAGTTTTGTTTGCAGCGTCACTCATCGTCATGTGACTGATCTTTCTCATGTGTCGAGTGCCTTTTGGATCATCGATTCTAGAGCCACTCATCACATTACGTCACATTGTGGCCCATTGGTGATGTCCGTTTCTTTCACACTAGATCCAGCCAAATGCTACCAGGTTAGGGTGTTGGTGTCGTGAGATTTGTTGGTCCTGCGGGCTATGTACTCTTTCCCAAGATGCTCTTTGTACCTGCGCTTGAGGTCAGCTTCCCGTCTATCACGAATCTTGATGATGAGGGTATGGACTTCATTTTGTCTTGTGGCATGGGTAATGTTTTGTTGTAGTAGTTGGGCTGTCCTGTCCTTTGTGGGTTGCGTTGTGACAAACTGAATTGTGTTTTCTTGTTTACACTCTCGCCCATTGTGGATGCTACACTACATGTGCATGTTGCTTCTTCGCCATCCCTTGAGAACACTTTAGTACTCCATTGTCAAATTTGCCACATGCACACCGCTTCCATCCACAACCTACTGCATCATCAGCTCGTCGTTGGTATGGACTCCAACACATTCCCTACCCCGTGCACGGCTGACTGTCTTGATTGCGCACAAGGCAAACTACATCGCAAATCTTTCTCACATCTGACTATCGCATAATTCACCCACTTGCACTCATCCCATATGGTTGTCATGGGTTCTTTGCTTGATGTGTTCTGGGTGGGGTTGGTCATTATGTATTGTGATTTAGGGATGGCTTTTCTCACTTTTGCTCAATCTTTGCCATTCGCCAAAAAAGTGATGTCAGGCCCACGACCAAGTCTCGACTTGTCTAGCCTGATTGTGTCTGCCAGTGTAAGCTGTTAGTATTTTGTTCCAATATTTTGTCGGGATTCATAGGTCCCACTTCTTGTTCCTTTCATTCCCAAAGGACCCCTTGCGACTGAAAGAAACTATACATCTGGAGCTCTCCGCTCTGTGTACACCACAGGATAACAGAGCGCGGGAACATTAGAACCGCGCTCTAGCTGATGGTATTTGCATCCTTCTTGTTAATTTTGGCCTTCCTCATCTATCTGCGTTTAAGGCCATGTCCTACATGACGTGGGTGTGGAACCATGTTCCCCATAGTCCGCTGCTCTGTCATGTCATGCCGTTCAAGGGGTGGTATGATCATTGTGTTGACCTCCGCCTTGCTCGTGTGTAGGGTAGCATCCTTTGCGTTCATAGCGCGACTGAGGTTGAGTATGTCGCATCGAGGGCTGGGCTTTGTAAGGGTTTCTGGTTGTGTGATCTCATGCAACAGCTTTGCTAACCCATCCGATGTATCACCATCAACTATGATAAAAAGAGCACGCGTCGCATTACAAAGCATGACGGTATGTGTCACATACATACAAAGCACATTGAAATATATCATCATGTTGTACGTCAGTGTATTGCTGTAGTGATGTTCGTGTCGTAGGTGTCAACACGAGACAGAAGCCCCCAGATTTTCTCACGAAAGTGCTTTGGAGCAGCAGGTTCAGCTTTGCAGTGCGCAGTTTTGGACTCCTCGCAAACAACTTTGCTCCTGGATTATCTTTACGCTACTTTCGTTGATTCCTCTCTCTGCCTATAACTGTTGTGTGACTCTGTCTTGTGCCCTGTGTCATTGGCAGGTCTTTCCTTTGTTATGTAACCCTTACTTTCTTGTGGTGAGTGGCATCCGTAAGTGTGGACGTGACTACCTTCCTTTGTGTCATTGGATCACTCATGTTCTTCGCCACCACCACACGGCCGGACATTGCCTTTGCCGTGTACCTACTGGCTCAGTTCTCTCATTCCCCGCACCAGCTGCACCTAGATGTAGTAATTCGTGTGGCTTGATACCTTGTCTCCACCCCATGTTGTGGATTTACATTCTGCCACCAGCCGTCCGTAGTCGCCGAAAGCTACACGAAAGGTGACAGGGCTGGGAGGCAGATGGCAATAGTAGCACTGGATGAATCTTCCTCATTGGCGACACATCTGTCTCGTGGCGTACTGACAAGCAGGGGTGCATTGCACGTAAGAATGCAGAGGCAGAATACGTAGCATTGGGGGTTGGTGCATGCGAGGGTGTGTGGCTCCGTCGTCTACTGTGTGAGTTTCGTCAGCCTGCATCAACCATCACATTGCATTGTGACAATGAGAGTGCCATCCCCATTGCAGGCAAAAATGGCATTCATCACACACATACAAAACGTATCAATGTGGAGTATCACTATGTGCACACTTTGTTGCATGAAGGCAGTATCCGCATTGTGTGAGTCGGGACCGTGCGACAGTTGGCTGACTTCTTGAGCAAGGTCATAAAGCGTGCATCCTTCAAAAAGGCTGTTAGTCTGGTTGGTCTACATCCATGAATGTACTGTCTTACATCTGTAAGCTTCCTTACCCTGTGCTTCCTCATGTATGCCCTCACTCTTCATGCGCTCATCCTCACTCTTCTGTGGACTTACTTGACTATGGGGGCATGAGAGCATTGGGGAGCTTAACTTGTGTTGTGCACTGTCCATGGATGACCTCTGTATGTGTATGTACACTGGTGCCCACGGGTCATGGGGGAGTGTTGCGATTTGCATGCACACTGTCTCACTGATCTGTGTTGTGACCTCTCTGCTGGTGTACATGCTCGTGTAGACGACTGACGCGGAAGATGTAGATGACGTCGGAAATTGAGCGGTTGAGGGGCGTTGCATCATTATGAGAGGCATGACTTCCGTCTCTTCATGTGGAGGCTCCCACTTGGTAGCAGTGTGCATCCAGCTCCATCGGCAACAGCCACAGTCACTCATATCGCCAATAGTCATAGGCGGCTGCTCGGAGTAGCATAGAGTTTTTTGAGGTTCAGGCAGCCATAACCTCGCTTTGTGAATTCTCTAGCTGACTCTGAATACAAGACTGCGTTTGCAGCATACATGTTTTGGAATGGTCCGGTTTTAAGGAAAAATGGACGACATGCGGATTTGGGGCTCTCGGTCCTCTGGAAGGGCTCACCGAGAAAACCACACAGGCCAGGAAATAGTTCAGTTTCCTGATTGGTTCGTAGACCGAGTAACAAGCTCACAGAGGTGAAAAAACCTCAGTCTTGCTGTCAACTCAGTCATTACTTACTTCTAACTGCAGTTCTGGCGCTAACTTTCTAGCGCGAGCCTTCCCTCTCACAACTGAGCAGCCAGTGCTGGCCAGGTGCTAAGTCTAGGCACAGCGGGCCACACACTTCAGTCAGTGTGTGTGAGGCGGCATAGAATAGTCTTGGCCAGACTAGCGTAACATCATTTCAAGCTAGACTGTGAGTAACGGTGATCTATTGACTTGTCGCCACTCACTCATTAGGTGTCATCATGTTTGACAACTGCTTCGACAACATTGGTTTCAGTTGGCATGTCCTCATGTGCTCCTTGGAGTTTTCTCAGTGACCTGCTTCTGGGGGTCAATTTGTGAGTGATGTTATCCTTGCTTGCTAATGGCTCCATGACTTAGAGTTTCTACTTCTACCCTTGGTACTTCTTTCGCTCTATCATTCGGACAACTGAGCAGCTCGGAAGACTGCTAGGTCCTAGCTAGCTGTTGCTTGGGAGCTAGGAAGCAGATCAGGCGGGGATCGAGGCGTGGTTGCGTCACCGTCGCCGTAATAGCCCAGGGTACTAACCTGGGGAGGACTACGGCCCAGCGGACGCCTTGGCGCACGCTGACGCCGCTGAGTACGCAGCCTACTGCCAGTCGGCCTCGGAAGACTCACCGACTGCACAGAGCATACCAACAATGGGGCCGCCACACGAACAACGTCGTCCTTCGTTTCCTGTAAGCTCTCTCGTTACCCGCAGGACGTGTCTGCAGAGTCAGCACGCCGTCCCTGCTGGAGCGGTACCAGCCGCAACAGCAGCTCCAGCATTGTCAACTGAGGCTACCTCGAGTCGCGCCGCATCTCCCGCTGCATCTCAGGCTGCTACTGCATCTTCTGCACCTTCTGACATCTTCACAGTACTGGAGGCCGCCATTGTCTCTAGTGCTGTTGTCTCGTCCACGTTTTCCGCCACAGCACGTGCTGTGTGAGCACCTGCCAGCACTGCTGCTGGCAGGGCAATTGAGACCTGCACCACCGCTGCTGTTGATCAGGGCCCTCTTGAAGCCGCAGCCGTCAACGTAGCCACACAGGTTGCGGCAGCAGCTGATTCTGACGCAGCTGCAGCAGCCTCAGCTGCCACTGTCCCCTCCAGTGCTTTTGTCTCCATCCAGACCTTCACCTCTTAGGTGTCCCCTGCAGCTGCATCCTCATCACTTGGTCATCAGGTCCGCTTCCTGGTCACAGCTGCAGCTGTCGTCTCCACGCTCACAGGTCCAGCTCTATCTGGAGTTGCCTGCCTCATTGTCTCTGCATCTCCTCTATGGCAGTCATTGCAGCTTCAGCAACAGTGGCACTGCCTCCATTGTTTGGCCTGCATCGTTAGCGTTGGTGAGCTGTCCTTCCCTTGTTGCTTGGGCACTCTCCTCTCCTTCCTCTTCCTTTCTCCCCTGTGACCATGTACGTGTGTTTCCCTCTCTGTCGTGTAGCACCATCCAGCAGACCATCGTCCTCTTTTACTTCACACTCCCACTGGGGCAAGGGAAAATATGCCGAAAAATTCTTGAGTGAATCTTGCATCACTCATCATGCTAGTAGATGCTGATCAGTATGCTAGCCTGCAAGAGGAGCTATGCGAAGAGCGTGCTGCTCTTCAAGCAGCCCTCACTGCATAGCGCGCTGCAGAAGAAAAGCTGCGCACTGAACAGGGTGATCAGGAAACGCTTGCCGATCACATCGCCGATCTTGTTCTCAATGGCCTGCACCCTGCGTTGCCCTCCACGCCTGCTGTATCCGCTGCCGCTGACATTGTTGCTACTTTTTCCATCTCTCCCGCTTCCGCATCCAACACTGCCGGCTCCCTCACTTCTACCTCCCAAGCTGCTGCAACCGCGGCAGGCGCTCCAGCTGCCTAAGCCCTTGCACAACCCACACAGCGCAAACCTGAATTTAACTCAGCACCACCTCACTTCACCTCTAATCTCCCCTTTGCTTCCTGGGAGTTTGCTTCAGTGCTTGAGTGCAAGGTGAGCAGCTCTGGGAGTACTACCACTCGCCCAATCCCTCAGCAAACCCTCCTTTGGTACCCATTGATGCTGAATCCACACGTGCTATTCGTGCTCTCATTCGCGCTTGGCCCGATGATCTCACTGATGAGATTGGGTCCTACAATGCTGACACTGCTCGCTGCACTCCTGCTAACCCTGTCGGCGCCTATGCAGTCATCAAGCGTCGCACCATTGTCACTGGACACGTTGTACAGAGTGTCCTTACAATACAGTTCAACACACTCTTGATGCGTGCTGACAAGATTGCGGATGCCTACTGGGCACGCAGTCTGTGCCTTCTAAAAGACCTCGGCAAGGCAGCACCTGGAAAACTTCATGCTGCTCTTTCTATCGTTAACGGCCTCATCCCTGAGCTGTCCGACATCTTCAAGGAGGTGAAACCCTCAGAGCTCGAGCACCTTGCCGTTGAGCCCGTGCCTATTGACTCTCCCCCAAGCATTGGTGCTCTCTGGGAGTTCACCTCACAGCGCCTCACTGACTAGAACAAACGCATATATCGTGCAGCTGTTGCAACTGCCACAACAACACTCCCTTCTACCTCATCGCCATCCACCTCTTCATCCTCACCCTCCTCCTCTGCCACTTCTCTCCTTCACTAGGGGGGAGGGGGTGGTGGTTGTGGTCGTGATCAGGGCAAGGGCACAAATGGCTCTGGCTCTGGCGGCCAGGTTGGCCACAGTAAGTGGAAGGGTGCCTGCAGCAACTCATCTTCTTCCTCTACTTCCAGCATGGTTACATGTTGGAACTGTGGCGTCATCGGTCACTCTGCACTGAAGTGTCCGTCGCCACCAGACAACGCGCGCCTGTCCTCTACCATGCGTGCACACTGGGCGCAATCCTTTGGGGGGGTCCGGGAGTACCTCTCGTGTCACCACCTCCACAGTCCCACCGAACCGCAGCCCCCCTGTCACCGCCGAGGCCGCCGCCTACAACACGGCTGCTGCATCGTCTACACTTCATTACCCCTGGGGTTGGCCCCCGGGGTATGGCGGGCTCATCTTCTATGATCCCCCCTCTGGCGCCTACGCTCCTCCCGCCTGGGCATCTCCATCCTACCCGTCCCGTTGTCCCTCCTCCGGCGTTGTCATCACTGTAGACTCCCCCGACGACGAGCGCCAGTTGGATGCTGTGCTTTCTCACGCCGTCCACCAGCGTCACCTTCATGATTAGGGAGGTGAGAGGAAGCGCTCTGGGCCAGAGCCTCTTGTGGTGGTCGTCTTTGTGTCTTTCGTTATGATCGTGGCGGTGAATTCATTGGTCCCACCTCTCGCTTTCTCTTGTCTTGGGGTGTGAGCATTGAAACCACAGCTCCTCACACACCTCAGCAAAATGGCATGTCTGAATGTTGGAACATAATTCTTGCTGATGGTGTGCATACCCTTCTCAGTGCATCTGACCTTCCCCCTCTGTTCTCTTTTGAAGCCATGTCCTACATGACGTGGGTCTGGAACCGTGTCCCTCACGGTCCTCTCCCACATCATGTCACTCCGTTTGAACGCTGGTTTGGCCGTCATGCGGATCTTCGCCTTGCTTGTGTCTGGGGCTGCGTTGCCGCGGTTTGGCTTCCCGAGGACTTGCGAGACGGCAAACTCAGTCCGCGAGCTCGCTTGTGCACTTTCCTCGGGGTCTCAGCCATGTCCAAAGCCTGGCGCTTCTGGGACCCGATTGCGCATGTGTTGTCGAGTCGCGAGATGCTCTCTTCTTTGAGGACGTCTTCCCTCGTGACTTGTCTTGTGTCGCTCCCCCCTCTTCTTTGTCCTTGCTCCATCAGCTTGGAGGGGATGGGTCTGTTCCAGCCTCCTGTCTCTCTGATGTGCCTCCCTCTTCCTCTAACCCCTCTTCCTTTGAATCACCCAGCACCGACACGCACCTCAGCTCCCCGACTCCATCCCCATCTGGTCCTTCCCCAGCGTCTTCCCCTTCTACGTCTTCTGAGTCCACGTCAACGCCTCTCAGTGCCCCGTCACTGTTTGATGATACTCTAGCACAGTCTCCTCCACGTGCTATCATGGATCTCTCTCCACCGCCTGCCGTACAACCGACTGTGGTTGCTGATGAGGCAGTTTCTTCCCTAGTCACTGATGCACCTCCAGCCGTACCATAGTCGTACACTCGTGGAGGGAAACTTCGTTCACTCCCTCATAACTCGGCTGCACCGTCTTCACAGCCTTCTAAGCATCGCACCCGCTCCAGTGCATCCTCCACAACAGTTGGTTCTTCTGCTGGTCCCACTGGACTTGATGCACTTGGACTCGCTGTCAGCTTCGTCCACCCTAACTCAGCAGTGGGCTATGCACTCGTTGCTCATGAGTTCCACAGTGCTTTGGATGGCCCAGTCACTGGATACGTCGCCGCCTGCTTTCCGGCAAGTAGTCTTCCCTCACTCCTTGTTGAGCCTACTACTGTCCGTCAGGTTAGGGAGGCAGCTGACGCTAACCTCTGGGAGCAGGCTATGCAGGAGGAGCTCATGGCCTTGAACGGACATGAGGTGTTTGAACTTGTTGATCTCCGAGCTGGTCGCAAGGCTGTCTCGGCCCGCTGGGTACTTCGGCGCAAGCTGAAACCAGATGGCACGATTGATAGGTATAAGGCCCTACTCTCCGCCAAGGGATTCTCCCAAATCCCAGGCGTTGACTTTGTTGAGATGTTTTTCCCTGTCGGACGATACACCACGGCCCGAGCCCTCTTGAGACTAGTTGCCCAGCACGACTGGGAACTAGAGCAGATGGACGTCAACAATGTATTCTTGCACGGACACCTCGATGAGGAGATCTACATGGTGCAGCCCCCAGGCTTCACAGATGGCACAAACAAGGTTACGTAAGGCCCTACACGGGCTCAAGCAGTCCCCATGCTATTGGAACCTGGCAATCTCATTTGCCCTTCTTGAGTGCGCCCTCGCAGCCCTTTGTGGCCATCTTGGTCTACGTGGATGATCTCCTCATTGCGTCTCCTAGTCCTGCATCCGTGCAGTCAGTGAATAATCTGTTGCAGTCCGCCCACAAAATGAAGGACTTGGGTCCAGCTCGTGTGTTTCTCGGCATGGAGCTCGAGCGTGACCGC
>SZWC01019549.1:10336-29414 GCA_023375785.1 Penium margaritaceum | reverse complement strand
TGGTCAGAAACACACTGGTCAGAAACACACTCGTCAGAAAAACAGTGGTCACAAACACGGTTGTCAGAAACACATGGGTCAGAAACGCACTGGTCAGAAAGACACTGGTCAGAAACACACTGGTCAGAAACACAGTGGTCAGAAACACACTGGTCAGAAACACACTGGTCAGAAACACAGTGGTGAGAAACACACTGGTCAGAAACACAGTGGTTAGAAACACACTGGTCAGAAACACACTGGTCAGAAAAACACTGGTCAGAAACATAATGGTCAGAAACACAGTCGTCAGAAACACACTGGTCAGAAACACAGTGGTCAGAAACACAGTGGTCAGAAACACAGTGGTCAGCAACACACTGGTCAGAAACACAATGGTCAGAAACACAGTGGTCAGAAACACAGTGGTCAGATTCAGAGTGGTCAGAAACACACCGGTCAGAAACACACTCGTCAGAAAAACAGTGGTCACAAACACAGTGGTCAGAAACACAGTGGTCAGAAACGCACTGGTCAGAAACACACTGGTCATGAACACAGTGATCAGAAACACAGTGGTCAGGAACACACTGGTAAGCAACACATTGGTCAGAAACACAGTGGTCAGAAACACACTGGTCAGAATCACAGTGGTCAGAAACACACTGGTCAGAAACACACTGGTCAGAAAAACACGGGTCAGAAACGCAGTGGTCAGAAACACACTGGTCCAAAACACAGTGGTCAAAAACACAATGGTAAAAAACACACTGGTCAGAAACACACTGGTCAGAAACACACTGGTCAGAAACACACTGGTCAGAAACACAGTGGTCAGAAACACACTGGTCAGAAACACAATGGTCAGAAACACACAGATCAGAAACACACTGGTCAGAAACACTGTGGTCAGAAACACACTGGTCAGAAACACAGTGGTCAAAAACACATTGGTTAGAAACACAGTGGTCAGAAACACAGCGGTCAGAAACATAGTGGTCAGAAACACAGTGGTCAGAAACACACCGGTCAGAAACACAGTGGTCAGAAACACAGTGGACAGTAACACACTGGTCAGAAATACACTGGTCAGAAACACAGTGGTCAGAAACACAGTCGTCAGAAACACAGTGGTCAGCAACACACTGGTCAGAAACACAATGGTCAGAAGCACAGTGGTCAGAAACACAGTGGTCAGAAACAGAGTGGTCAGAGACTCACTGGTCAGAAACACAATGGTCAGAAACACACAGATCAGAAACACAGTGGTCAGAAACACAGTGGTCAAGAACAGAGTGGTCAGAAACACAGTGGTCAGAAACACACCGGTCAGAAACACAGTGGTCAGAAACACAGTGGACAGTAACACACTGGTCAGAAATACACTGGTCAGAAACACAGTGGTCAGAAACACAGTCGTCAGAAACACAGTGGTCAGCAACACACTGGTCAGAAACACAATGGTCAGAAGCACAGTGGTCAGAAACACAGTGGTCAGAAACAGAGTGGTCAGAGACTCACTGGTCAGAAACACAATGGTCAGAAACACACAGATCAGAAACACAGTGGTCAGAAACACAGTGGTCAAGAACAGAGTGGTCAGAAACACAGTGGTCAGAAACACACCGGTCAGAAACACAGTGGTCAGAAACACAGTGGACAGTAACACACTGGTCAGAAATACACTGGTCAGAAACACAGTGGTCAGAAACACAGTCGTCAGAAACACAGTGGTCAGCAACACACTGGTCAGAAACACAATGGTCAGAAGCACAGTGGTCAGAAACACAGTGGTCAGAAACAGAGTGGTCAGAGACTCACTGGTCAGAAACACAATGGTCAGAAACACACAGATCAGAAACACAGTGGTCAGAAACACAGTGGTCAAGAACAGAGTGGTCAGAAACACAGTGGTCAGAAACACACCGGTCAGAAACACAGTGGTCAGAAACACAGTGGACAGTAACACACTGGTCAGAAATACACTGGTCAGAAACACAGTGGTCAGAAACACAGTCGTCAGAAACACAGTGGTCAGCAACACACTGGTCAGAAACACAATGGTCAGAAGCACAGTGGTCAGAAACACAGTGGTCAGAAACAGAGTGGTCAGAGACTCACTGGTCAGAAACACAATGGTCAGAAACACACAGATCAGAAACACAGTGGTCAGAAACACAGTGGTCAAGAACAGAGTGGTCAGAAACACAGTGGTCAGAAACACACCGGTCAGAAACACAGTGGTCAGAAACACAGTGGACAGTAACACACTGGTCAGAAATACACTGGTCAGAAACACAGTGGTCAGAAACACAGTCGTCAGAAACACAGTGGTCAGCAACACACTGGTCAGAAACACAATGGTCAGAAGCACAGTGGTCAGAAACACAGTGGTCAGAAACAGAGTGGTCAGAGACTCACTGGTCAGAAACACAATGGTCAGAAACACACAGATCAGAAACACAGTGGTCAGAAACACAGTGGTCAAGAACAGAGTGGTCAGAAACACAGTGGTCAGAAACACACCGGTCAGAAACACAGTGGTCAGAAACACAGTGGACAGTAACACACTGGTCAGAAATACACTGGTCAGAAACACAGTGGTCAGAAACACAGTCGTCAGAAACACAGTGGTCAGCAACACACTGGTCAGAAACACAATGGTCAGAAGCACAGTGGTCAGAAACACAGTGGTCAGAAACAGAGTGGTCAGAGACTCACTGGTCAGAAACACAATGGTCAGAAACACACAGATCAGAAACACAGTGGTCAGAAACACAGTGGTCAAGAACAGAGTGGTCAGAAACACAGTGGTCAGAAACACACCGGTCAGAAACACAGTGGTCAGAAACACAGTGGACAGTAACACACTGGTCAGAAATACACTGGTCAGAAACACAGTGGTCAGAAACACAGTCGTCAGAAACACAGTGGTCAGCAACACACTGGTCAGAAACACAATGGTCAGAAGCACAGTGGTCAGAAACACAGTGGTCAGAAACAGAGTGGTCAGAGACTCACTGGTCAGAAACACAATGGTCAGAAACACACAGATCAGAAACACAGTGGTCAGAAACACAGTGGTCAAGAACAGAGTGGTCAGAAACACAGTGGTCAGAAACACACCGGTCAGAAACACAGTGGTCAGAAACACAGTGGACAGTAACACACTGGTCAGAAATACACTGGTCAGAAACACAGTGGTCAGAAACACAGTCGTCAGAAACACAGTGGTCAGCAACACACTGGTCAGAAACACAATGGTCAGAAGCACAGTGGTCAGAAACACAGTGGTCAGAAACAGAGTGGTCAGAGACTCACTGGTCAGAAACACAATGGTCAGAAACACACAGATCAGAAACACAGTGGTCAGAAACACAGTGGTCAAGAACAGAGTGGTCAGAAACACAGTGGTCAGAAACACACCGGTCAGAAACACAGTGGTCAGAAACACAGTGGACAGTAACACACTGGTCAGAAATACACTGGTCAGAAACACAGTGGTCAGAAACACAGTCGTCAGAAACACAGTGGTCAGCAACACACTGGTCAGAAACACAATGGTCAGAAGCACAGTGGTCAGAAACACAGTGGTCAGAAACAGAGTGGTCAGAGACTCACTGGTCAGAAACACAATGGTCAGAAACACACAGATCAGAAACACAGTGGTCAGAAACACAGTGGTCAAGAACAGAGTGGTCAGAAACACAGTGGTCAGAAACACACCGGTCAGAAACACAGTGGTCAGAAACACAGTGGACAGTAACACACTGGTCAGAAATACACTGGTCAGAAACACAGTGGTCAGAAACACAGTCGTCAGAAACACAGTGGTCAGCAACACACTGGTCAGAAACACAATGGTCAGAAGCACAGTGGTCAGAAACACAGTGGTCAGAAACAGAGTGGTCAGAGACTCACTGGTCAGAAACACAATGGTCAGAAACACACAGATCAGAAACACAGTGGTCAGAAACACAGTGGTCAAGAACAGAGTGGTCAGAAACACAGTGGTCAGAAACACACCGGTCAGAAACACAGTGGTCAGAAACACAGTGGACAGTAACACACTGGTCAGAAATACACTGGTCAGAAACACAGTGGTCAGAAACACAGTCGTCAGAAACACAGTGGTCAGCAACACACTGGTCAGAAACACAATGGTCAGAAGCACAGTGGTCAGAAACACAGTGGTCAGAAACAGAGTGGTCAGAGACTCACTGGTCAGAAACACAATGGTCAGAAACACACAGATCAGAAACACAGTGGTCAGAAACACAGTGGTCAAGAACAGAGTGGTCAGAAACACAGTGGTCAGAAACACACCGGTCAGAAACACAGTGGTCAGAAACACAGTGGACAGTAACACACTGGTCAGAAATACACTGGTCAGAAACACAGTGGTCAGAAACACAGTCGTCAGAAACACAGTGGTCAGCAACACACTGGTCAGAAACACAATGGTCAGAAGCACAGTGGTCAGAAACACAGTGGTCAGAAACAGAGTGGTCAGAGACTCACTGGTCAGAAACACAATGGTCAGAAACACACAGATCAGAAACACAGTGGTCAGAAACACAGTGGTAAGAAACACAATGGTCAGAAACACAGTGGTCAGAAACACAGTGGTCAGAAACACAGTGGTCAGAAAAACACTGGTCAGAAACACACTCGTCAGAAAAACAGTGGTCAGAAACACAGTGGTCAGAAACACAGTGGTAAAAAACGCACTGGTCAGAAACACACTGGTCAGAAACACACTGCTCAGAAACACACTGGTCAGAAACACACTGGTAAGAAGAACACTAATCAGAAACACAGTGGTCTGAAACACAGTGGGCAGAAACACAATGGTCAGAAACACAGTGGTCAGAAACACAGTGGTCAGAAACACAGTGGTCAGAAGCACAGTGGTCAGTAACACACTGGTCAGAAACACAATGGTCAGAAACTCAGTGGTCAGAAACACAGTGGTCAGAAACACAGTGGTCAGAAACACGGTGGTCAGAAACACAGTGGTCAGAAACACAGTGGTCAAGAACAGAGAGGTCAGAAACACAGTGGTCAGAAACACACTGGTCAAAAATACACTAGTCAAAGATACACTGGTCAGAAACACTCTGGTCAGAAACACAGTGGTCAGAAACACAGTGGTCAGAAACACAGTGGTGAGAAACACAATGGTCAGAAACACACAGGCAGGAAACACACTGGTCAGAAACGTAGTGGTGAGAAACACACTGGTCAGAAACACACTGGTCAGAAACACAGTGGTCAGAAATACACTGGTCAGAAACACACTGGTCAGAAACACTGTGGTCAGAAACACAGTGGTCAAAAACACACTGGTCAGAAACACACTGGTGAGAAACACAGTGGTCAGAAACACACTGGTCAGAAAAACACAGTGGTCACGAACACAGTGGTAAGAAACACAGTGGTCAGAAACACAGTGGTCAGAAAAACACTGGTGAGAAACACACTCGTCAGAAAAACAGTGGTCATAAACACAGTGGTCAGAAACACAGTGGTAAAAAACGCACTGGTCAGAAACTCAGTGGCCGGAAATACACTGCTCAGAAACACACTGGTCAGAAACACACTGGTTGAAAGAACACTAATGAGAAACACAGTTGTCCGAAACACAGTGGTCAGAAAAACAATGGTCAGAAACACAGTGGTCAGAAACACAGTAGTCAGAAACACACTGGTCAAAAACACAATGGTCAGAAACACAGGGGTCAGAAACACAGTGGTCAGAAACACAGTGGTCAGAAACACAGTGGTCAGAAACACAGTGGTCAGTGACACACTGGTCAGAAACACAGTGGTCAGAAACACAGTGGTCAGAAACACAGTGGTCAGAAACACAGTGGTCAGAAACACACTGGTCAGAAACACAATGGTCAGAAACACAGTGGTCAGAAACACAGTGGTCAGAAACACGGTGGTCAGAAACACAGTGGTCAGAAACACAGTGGCCAAGAACAAAGTGGTCAGAAACACAGTGGTCAGAAACACACTGGTCAAAAAAACAACAGTTCAAAGATACACTGGTCAGAAACACACTGGTCAGAAACACAGTGGTCAGAAACACAGTGGTCAGAAACACAGTGGTGAGAAACAAAATGGTTAGAAACACACAGGGAGGAAACACACTGGTTGGAAACGCAGTGGTCAGAAACACACTGGTCAGAAACACAGTGGTCAGAAACACACTGGTCAGAAACACAGTGGTCAGAAACACAGTGGTCAGAAACACACTGGTCAGAAACACAGTGGTCAGAAACACACTGGTCAGAAACACAGTGGTCAGAAACACAGTTGTCAGAAACACAGTGGTCAGAAACACAGTGGTCAGAAACACAGTGGTCAGAAACATAGTGGTTAGAAACACAGTGGTAAGAAACACATTGGTCAGGAAGACACTGGTCAGAAACACAATGGTCAGAAACACAGTGGTCAGAAACACATTGGTCAGAGACACAGTGGTCTAAAACACAGTGGACAGTAACACACTGGTCAGAAACACACTGGTCAGAAACACAGTGGTCCGAAACACAGTCATCAGAAACACACTGGTCAGAAACACAGTGGTCAGAAACACAATGGTCAGAAACAAAATGGTGAGAAACACACTGGTCAGAAACACAGTGGTCAGTATCACTGGTCAGAAACACAGTGGTCAGAAACACAGTGGTCAGAAACACAGTGGTCAGAAACACAATGGTCAGAAACACAGTGGTCAGAAACACAGTGGACAGTAACACACTGGTCAGAAATACACTGGTAAAAAAACAGTGGTCAGAAACACACTGGTCAGAAACACAGTGGTCAGAAACACACTTGTCAGAAACACAGTCGTCAGAAACACACTGGTCAGAAACACACTGGTCAGAAACACACTGGTCAGAAACACACTGGTCAGAAACACACTGGTCAGAAAAACACTGGTCAGAAACAGAGTGGTCAGAAAGACACTGGTCAGAAACACACTGGTCAGAAACACAGTGGACAGCAACACACTGGTCAGAAACACACTGGTCAGAAACACTGTGGTCAGAAACACAGTCGTCACAATTACAGTGGTCAGAAACACAGTGGCCAGAAACACAGTGGTCAGAAACACAGTGGTCAGAAACACACTAGTCAGGAAAACACTGGTCAGAAACACACTGGTCAGAAAAACACTGGTCAGAAACACAGTGGTCAGAAACACACTGGTCAGAAACACAGTGGTCAGAAACACACTGGTCAGAAACACAGTGGTCAGAAACACACTGGTCAGAAACACAGTGGTCAGAAACACAGTGGTCAGAAAAACACTGGTCAGAAACACAGTGGTCAGAAACACGGTGGTTAGAAACACGGTGGTCAGAAACACAGTGGTCAGAAACACAGTGGTCACAAACACAGTGGTCAGAAACACAGTGGTCAGAAACACAATGGTCAGAAACACACAGGTCTGAAACGCACTGGTCAGAAACACAGTGGTCAGAAACACACTGGTCAGAAACACAGTGGTCAGAAACACACTGGTCAGAAACACAGTGGTCAGAAACACAGTGGTCAGAAACACAGTGGTCAAAAACACACTGGTCAGAAACACAGTGGTCAGAAACACACTGGTCAGAAACACAGTCGTCAGAAACACACTGGTCAGAAACACAGTGGTCACAAACACAGTGGTCAGAAACACACCGGTCAGAAACACACTGGTCAGAAACACACTGGTGAGAAACACAGTGGTCAGAAACACACTGGTCAGAAACACAGTCGTCAGAAACACACTGGTCAGAAACACAGTGGTCACAAACACAGTGGTCAGAAACACACCGGTCAGAAACACACTGGTCAGAAACACACTGGTGAGAAACACAGTGGTCAGAAACACACTGGTCAGAAACACAGTCGTCAGAAACACACTGGTCAGAAACACAGTGGTCACAAACACAGTGGTCAGAAACACACCGGTCAGAAACACACTGGTCAGAAACACACTGGTGAGAAACACAGTGGTCAGAAACACACTGGTCAGAAACACAGTCGTCAGAAACACACTGGTCAGAAACACAGTGGTCACAAACACAGTGGTCAGAAACACACCGGTCAGAAACACACTGGTCAGAAACACACTGGTGAGAAACACAGTGGTCAGAAACACACTGGTCAGAAACACAGTCGTCAGAAACACACTGGTCAGAAACACAGTGGTCACAAACACAGTGGTCAGAAACACACCGGTCAGAAACACACTGGTCAGAAACACACTGGTGAGAAACACAGTGGTCAGAAACACACTGGTCAGAAACACAGTCGTCAGAAACACACTGGTCAGAAACACAGTGGTCACAAACACAGTGGTCAGAAACACACCGGTCAGAAACACACTGGTCAGAAACACACTGGTGAGAAACACAGTGGTCAGAAACACACTGGTCAGAAACACAGTCGTCAGAAACACACTGGTCAGAAACACAGTGGTCACAAACACAGTGGTCAGAAACACACCGGTCAGAAACACACTGGTCAGAAACACACTGGTGAGAAACACAGTGGTCAGAAACACACTGGTCAGAAACACAGTCGTCAGAAACACACTGGTCAGAAACACAGTGGTCACAAACACAGTGGTCAGAAACACACCGGTCAGAAACACACTGGTCAGAAACACACTGGTGAGAAACACAGTGGTCAGAAACACACTGGTCAGAAACACAGTCGTCAGAAACACACTGGTCAGAAACACAGTGGTCACAAACACAGTGGTCAGAAACACACCGGTCAGAAACACACTGGTCAGAAACACACTGGTGAGAAACACAGTGGTCAGAAACACACTGGTCAGAAACACAGTCGTCAGAAACACACTGGTCAGAAACACAGTGGTCACAAACACAGTGGTCAGAAACACACCGGTCAGAAACACACTGGTCAGAAACACACTGGTGAGAAACACAGTGGTCAGAAACACACTGGTCAGAAACACAGTCGTCAGAAACACACTGGTCAGAAACACAGTGGTCACAAACACAGTGGTCAGAAACACACCGGTCAGAAACACACTGGTCAGAAACACACTGGTGAGAAACACAGTGGTCAGAAACACACTGGTCAGAAACACAGTCGTCAGAAACACACTGGTCAGAAACACAGTGGTCACAAACACAGTGGTCAGAAACACACCGGTCAGAAACACACTGGTCAGAAACACACTGGTGAGAAACACAGTGGTCAGAAACACACTGGTCAGAAACACAGTCGTCAGAAACACACTGGTCAGAAACACAGTGGTCACAAACACAGTGGTCAGAAACACACCGGTCAGAAACACACTGGTCAGAAACACACTGGTGAGAAACACAGTGGTCAGAAACACACTGGTCAGAAACACAGTCGTCAGAAACACACTGGTCAGAAACACAGTGGTCACAAACACAGTGGTCAGAAACACACCGGTCAGAAACACACTGGTCAGAAACACACTGGTGAGAAACACAGTGGTCAGAAACACACTGGTCAGAAACACAGTCGTCAGAAACACACTGGTCAGAAACACAGTGGTCACAAACACAGTGGTCAGAAACACACCGGTCAGAAACACACTGGTCAGAAACACACTGGTGAGAAACACAGTGGTCAGAAACACACTGGTCAGAAACACAGTCGTCAGAAACACACTGGTCAGAAACACAGTGGTCACAAACACAGTGGTCAGAAACACACCGGTCAGAAACACACTGGTCAGAAACACACTGGTGAGAAACACAGTGGTCAGAAACACACTGGTCAGAAACACAGTCGTCAGAAACACACTGGTCAGAAACACAGTGGTCACAAACACAGTGGTCAGAAACACACCGGTCAGAAACACACTGGTCAGAAACACACTGGTGAGAAACACAGTGGTCAGAAACACACTGGTCAGAAACACAGTCGTCAGAAACACACTGGTCAGAAACACAGTGGTCACAAACACAGTGGTCAGAAACACACCGGTCAGAAACACACTGGTCAGAAACACACTGGTGAGAAACACAGTGGTCAGAAACACACTGGTCAGAAACACAGTCGTCAGAAACACACTGGTCAGAAACACAGTGGTCACAAACACAGTGGTCAGAAACACACCGGTCAGAAACACACTGGTCAGAAACACACTGGTGAGAAACACAGTGGTCAGAAACACACTGGTCAGAAACACAGTCGTCAGAAACACACTGGTCAGAAACACAGTGGTCACAAACACAGTGGTCAGAAACACACCGGTCAGAAACACACTGGTCAGAAACACACTGGTGAGAAACACAGTGGTCAGAAACACAGTGGTCAGAAAAACACTGGTCAGAAACACACTCGTCAGAAAAACAGTGGTCAGAAGCACAGTGGTCAGAAACACAATGGTCAGAAACACACAGGTCGGAAACGCACTGGTCAGAAACACAGTGGTCAGAAACACACTGGTCAGTTACACAGTGGTCAGAAACACAGTGGTCAGAAACAGAGTGGTCAGAAACACACTGGTTAGAAACACAGTGGTCAGAAACACAGTGGTTAGAAACACAGAGGTCAGAAACACAGTGGTCAGAAACACAGTGGTAAAAAACACACTGGTCAGAAACACACTGGTGAGAAACACAGTGGTCAGAAACACAGTGGTCAGAAACACACTGGTCACAAACACAGTGGTAAGAAACACAATGGTCAGAAACACAGTTGTCAGAAATACAGCAGTCAAAAACACAGCGGTCAGAAACACAGTTGTCAGAAACACAGTGGTCAGAAACACAGTGGTCAGAAACACAGTGGTCAGAAACAAAGTGGTTAGAAACACAGTGGTCAGAAACACAGTGGTCAGAAACACAGTGGTTAGAAACACAGTGGTTAGAAACACAGTGGTCAATAAGACACTGGTCAGAAACACAATGGTCAGAAACACAGTGGTCAGAAACACAGTGGTCAGAAACACAGTGAACAGTAACACACTGGTCAGAAATACACTGGTCAGAAACACATTTGTCAGAAACACAGTCGTCAGAAACACACTGGTCAGAAACACAGTGGTGAGAGACACACTGGTCAGAAACACACTGGTCAGAAACACACTGTCAGAAAAACACTGGTCAGAAACAAAGTGGTCGGAAAGATAGTGGTCAGAAACACAGTGATCAGAAACACAGTGGTCAGAAACACAATGGTCAGAAACACAGTGGTCACAAACACAGTGGTCACAAACACAGTGGTCAGAAACACAGTGGTCAGAAACACACTGCTCAGTAACACACTGGTCAGAAACACAATGGTCAGAAACACAGTGGTCAGAAACACAATGGTCAGAAACACAGTGGTCATAAACACAGTGGACAGTAACACACTGGTCAGAAACACACTGGTCAGAAACACAACGGTCAGAAACACAGTGGTCAGAAACAAAGAGGTCAGAAACAAAGTGGTCAGAAACACACTGGTCAGTTACACAGTGGTCAGAAACACAGTGGTCAGAAACACAGTGGTCAGAAACACGGTGGTCAGAAACACAGTGGTCAGGAACACAGTGGTCAACAACAGAGTGGTCAGAAACACAGTGGTCAGAAACGCACTGGTCAGAAACACACTGGTCAGAAAGACACTAGTAAAAAAAACACTGGTGAGAAACACACTGGTCAGAAACACACTGGTAAGAAACACAGTGCTCAGAAACACACTGGTCAGAAACACAGCGGTCAGAAACACAGTGGTCAGAAACACGGTGGTCAGAAACACAGTGGTCAGGAACACAGTGGTCAACAACAGAGTGGTCAGAAACACAGTGGTCAGAAACGCACTGGTCAGAAACACACTGGTCAGAAAGACACTAGTAAAAAAAACACTGGTGAGAAACACACTGGTCAGAAACACACTGGTAAGAAACACAGTGCTCAGAAACACACTGGTCAGAAACACAGCGGTCAGAAACACAGTGGTCAGAAACACGGTGGTCAGAAACACAGTGGTCAGGAACACAGTGGTCAACAACAGAGTGGTCAGAAACACAGTGGTCAGAAACGCACTGGTCAGAAACACACTGGTCAGAAAGACACTAGTAAAAAAAACACTGGTGAGAAACACACTGGTCAGAAACACACTGGTAAGAAACACAGTGCTCAGAAACACACTGGTCAGAAACACAGCGGTCAGAAACACAGTGGTCAGAAACACGGTGGTCAGAAACACAGTGGTCAGGAACACAGTGGTCAACAACAGAGTGGTCAGAAACACAGTGGTCAGAAACGCACTGGTCAGAAACACACTGGTCAGAAAGACACTAGTAAAAAAAACACTGGTGAGAAACACACTGGTCAGAAACACACTGGTAAGAAACACAGTGCTCAGAAACACACTGGTCAGAAACACAGCGGTCAGAAACACAGTGGTCAGAAACACGGTGGTCAGAAACACAGTGGTCAGGAACACAGTGGTCAACAACAGAGTGGTCAGAAACACAGTGGTCAGAAACGCACTGGTCAGAAACACACTGGTCAGAAAGACACTAGTAAAAAAAACACTGGTGAGAAACACACTGGTCAGAAACACACTGGTAAGAAACACAGTGCTCAGAAACACACTGGTCAGAAACACAGCGGTCAGAAACACAGTGGTCAGAAACACGGTGGTCAGAAACACAGTGGTCAGGAACACAGTGGTCAACAACAGAGTGGTCAGAAACACAGTGGTCAGAAACGCACTGGTCAGAAACACACTGGTCAGAAAGACACTAGTAAAAAAAACACTGGTGAGAAACACACTGGTCAGAAACACACTGGTAAGAAACACAGTGCTCAGAAACACACTGGTCAGAAACACAGCGGTCAGAAACACAGTGGTCAGAAACACGGTGGTCAGAAACACAGTGGTCAGGAACACAGTGGTCAACAACAGAGTGGTCAGAAACACAGTGGTCAGAAACGCACTGGTCAGAAACACACTGGTCAGAAAGACACTAGTAAAAAAAACACTGGTGAGAAACACACTGGTCAGAAACACACTGGTAAGAAACACAGTGCTCAGAAACACACTGGTCAGAAACACAGCGGTCAGAAACACAGTGGTCAGAAACACGGTGGTCAGAAACACAGTGGTCAGGAACACAGTGGTCAACAACAGAGTGGTCAGAAACACAGTGGTCAGAAACGCACTGGTCAGAAACACACTGGTCAGAAAGACACTAGTAAAAAAAACACTGGTGAGAAACACACTGGTCAGAAACACACTGGTAAGAAACACAGTGCTCAGAAACACACTGGTCAGAAACACAGCGGTCAGAAACACAGTGGTCAGAAACACGGTGGTCAGAAACACAGTGGTCAGGAACACAGTGGTCAACAACAGAGTGGTCAGAAACACAGTGGTCAGAAACGCACTGGTCAGAAACACACTGGTCAGAAAGACACTAGTAAAAAAAACACTGGTGAGAAACACACTGGTCAGAAACACACTGGTAAGAAACACAGTGCTCAGAAACACACTGGTCAGAAACACAGCGGTCAGAAACACAGTGGTCAGAAACACGGTGGTCAGAAACACAGTGGTCAGGAACACAGTGGTCAACAACAGAGTGGTCAGAAACACAGTGGTCAGAAACGCACTGGTCAGAAACACACTGGTCAGAAAGACACTAGTAAAAAAAACACTGGTGAGAAACACACTGGTCAGAAACACACTGGTAAGAAACACAGTGCTCAGAAACACACTGGTCAGAAACACAGCGGTCAGAAACACAGTGGTCAGAAACACGGTGGTCAGAAACACAGTGGTCAGGAACACAGTGGTCAACAACAGAGTGGTCAGAAACACAGTGGTCAGAAACGCACTGGTCAGAAACACACTGGTCAGAAAGACACTAGTAAAAAAAACACTGGTGAGAAACACACTGGTCAGAAACACACTGGTAAGAAACACAGTGCTCAGAAACACACTGGTCAGAAACACAGCGGTCAGAAACACAGTGGTCAGAAACACGGTGGTCAGAAACACAGTGGTCAGGAACACAGTGGTCAACAACAGAGTGGTCAGAAACACAGTGGTCAGAAACGCACTGGTCAGAAACACACTGGTCAGAAAGACACTAGTAAAAAAAACACTGGTGAGAAACACACTGGTCAGAAACACACTGGTAAGAAACACAGTGCTCAGAAACACACTGGTCAGAAACACAGCGGTCAGAAACACAGTGGTCAGAAACACGGTGGTCAGAAACACAGTGGTCAGGAACACAGTGGTCAACAACAGAGTGGTCAGAAACACAGTGGTCAGAAACGCACTGGTCAGAAACACACTGGTCAGAAAGACACTAGTAAAAAAAACACTGGTGAGAAACACACTGGTCAGAAACACACTGGTAAGAAACACAGTGCTCAGAAACACACTGGTCAGAAACACAGCGGTCAGAAACACAGTGGTCAGAAACACGGTGGTCAGAAACACAGTGGTCAGGAACACAGTGGTCAACAACAGAGTGGTCAGAAACACAGTGGTCAGAAACGCACTGGTCAGAAACACACTGGTCAGAAAGACACTAGTAAAAAAAACACTGGTGAGAAACACACTGGTCAGAAACACACTGGTAAGAAACACAGTGCTCAGAAACACACTGGTCAGAAACACAGCGGTCAGAAACACAGTGGTCAGAAACACGGTGGTCAGAAACACAGTGGTCAGGAACACAGTGGTCAACAACAGAGTGGTCAGAAACACAGTGGTCAGAAACGCACTGGTCAGAAACACACTGGTCAGAAAGACACTAGTAAAAAAAACACTGGTGAGAAACACACTGGTCAGAAACACACTGGTAAGAAACACAGTGCTCAGAAACACACTGGTCAGAAACACAGCGGTCAGAAACACAGTGGTCAGAAACACGGTGGTCAGAAACACAGTGGTCAGGAACACAGTGGTCAACAACAGAGTGGTCAGAAACACAGTGGTCAGAAACGCACTGGTCAGAAACACACTGGTCAGAAAGACACTAGTAAAAAAAACACTGGTGAGAAACACACTGGTCAGAAACACACTGGTAAGAAACACAGTGCTCAGAAACACACTGGTCAGAAACACAGCGGTCAGAAACACAGTGGTCAGAAACACGGTGGTCAGAAACACAGTGGTCAGGAACACAGTGGTCAACAACAGAGTGGTCAGAAACACAGTGGTCAGAAACGCACTGGTCAGAAACACACTGGTCAGAAAGACACTAGTAAAAAAAACACTGGTGAGAAACACACTGGTCAGAAACACACTGGTAAGAAACACAGTGCTCAGAAACACACTGGTCAGAAACACAGCGGTCAGAAACACAGTGGTCAGAAACACGGTGGTCAGAAACACAGTGGTCAGGAACACAGTGGTCAACAACAGAGTGGTCAGAAACACAGTGGTCAGAAACGCACTGGTCAGAAACACACTGGTCAGAAAGACACTAGTAAAAAAAACACTGGTGAGAAACACACTGGTCAGAAACACACTGGTAAGAAACACAGTGCTCAGAAACACACTGGTCAGAAACACAGTCGTCAGAAACACAATGGTCAGAAACACAGTGGTCAGAAATATAGTAGTTAGAAACACAGTGGTCAGAAACACAGTGGACAGTAACACACTGGTCAGAAACACACTGGTCAGAAACACAGTGGTCAGAAACACAGTGGTCAGAAACACACTGGTCAGAAACACACTGGTCAGAAACACACTGGTCAGAAACACACTGGTAAGAAACACAGTGCTCAGACACACAGTGGTCAGAAACACACTGGTCAGAAACACACTGGTCAGAAACACACTGGTCAGAAAGACACTAGTCAGAAACACAGTGGTCGGAAACACAGTGGTCAGAAACACACTGGTCAGAAACACACTGGTCAGAAACACACTGGTCAGAAAGACACTAGTCAGAAACACAGTGGTCGGAAACACAGTGGTCAGAAACACAATGGTCAGAAACAGAGTGGTCAGAAACACAGTAGTCAGAAACCCACTGGTCAGAAACACAATGGTCAGAAACACAGTGCTCAGGAACACAGTGGTCAGAAACACAGTGGTCAGAAACACAGTGGTCAGAAACACAGTGGTCAGAAACACAGTGGTCAGAAACACACTGGTCAGAAACACACTGGTCAGAAACACAGTGGTCAGAAACACAGTGGTCAGAAACACAGTGGTCATAAAGACAGTGGTCAGAAACACAATGGTCAGAAACACAGTGGTCAGAAACACGGTTGTCAGAAACACACTGTTCAGAAACACAGTGGTCAGAAACATATTAGTCAGAAACACAGTGGTCAGAGACACACTGGTCAGAAACACAATGGTCAGAAACACGGTGGTCAGAAACACAGTGGTCAGAAACACAATGGTCAGAAACACACTGGTCAGAAACACACTGGTCAGAAACACAGTGGTCAGGAATACAGTGGTCAGAAACACAGTGGTCAGAAACGCACTGGTCAGAAACACACTAGTCAGAAACACACTGGTCCGAAACACAGTGGTCAGAAACACAGTGGACAGTAACACACTAGTCAGAAACACACTGGTCCGAAACACAGTGGTCAGAAACACAGTGGACAGTAACACACTAGTCAGAAACACACTGGTCCGAAACACAGTGGTCAGAAACACAGTGGACAGTAACACACTAGTCAGAAACACACTGGTCCGAAACACAGTGGTCAGAAACACAGTGGACAGTAACACACTAGTCAGAAACACACTGGTCCGAAACACAGTGGTCAGAAACACAGTGGACAGTAACACACTAGTCAGAAACACACTGGTCCGAAACACAGTGGTCAGAAACACAGTGGACAGTAACACACTAGTCAGAAACACACTGGTCCGAAACACAGTGGTCAGAAACACAGTGGACAGTAACACACTAGTCAGAAACACACTGGTCCGAAACACAGTGGTCAGAAACACAGTGGACAGTAACACACTAGTCAGAAACACACTGGTCCGAAACACAGTGGTCAGAAACACAGTGGACAGTAACACACTAGTCAGAAACACACTGGTCCGAAACACAGTGGTCAGAAACACAGTGGACAGTAACACACTAGTCAGAAACACACTGGTCCGAAACACAGTGGTCAGAAACACAGTGGACAGTAACACACTAGTCAGAAACACACTGGTCCGAAACACAGTGGTCAGAAACACAGTGGACAGTAACACACTAGTCAGAAACACACTGGTCCGAAACACAGTGGTCAGAAACACAGTGGACAGTAACACACTAGTCAGAAACACACTGGTCCGAAACACAGTGGTCAGAAACACAGTGGACAGTAACACACTAGTCAGAAACACACTGGTCCGAAACACAGTGGTCAGAAACACAGTGGACAGTAACACACTAGTCAGAAACACACTGGTCCGAAACACAGTGGTCAGAAACACAGTGGACAGTAACACACTAGTCAGAAACACACTGGTCCGAAACACAGTGGTCAGAAACACAGTGGACAGTAACACACTAGTCAGAAACACACTGGTCCGAAACACAGTGGTCAGAAACACAGTGGACAGTAACACACTAGTCAGAAACACACTGGTCCGAAACACAGTGGTCAGAAACACAGTGGACAGTAACACACTAGTCAGAAACACACTGGTCCGAAACACAGTGGTCAGAAACACAGTGGACAGTAACACACTAGTCAGAAACACACTGGTCCGAAACACAGTGGTCAGAAACACAGTGGACAGTAACACACTAGTCAGAAACACACTGGTCCGAAACACAGTGGTCAGAAACACAGTGGACAGTAACACACTAGTCAGAAACACACTGGTCCGAAACACAGTGGTCAGAAACACAGTGGACAGTAACACACTAGTCAGAAACACACTGGTCCGAAACACAGTGGTCAGAAACACAGTGGACAGTAACACACTAGTCAGAAACACACTGGTCCGAAACACAGTGGTCAGAAACACAGTGGACAGTAACACACTAGTCAGAAACACACTGGTCCGAAACACAGTGGTCAGAAACACAGTGGACAGTAACACACTAGTCAGAAACACACTGGTCCGAAACACAGTGGTCAGAAACACAGTGGACAGTAACACACTAGTCAGAAACACACTGGTCCGAAACACAGTGGTCAGAAACACAGTGGACAGTAACACACTAGTCAGAAACACACTGGTCCGAAACACAGTGGTCAGAAACACAGTGGACAGTAACACACTAGTCAGAAACACACTGGTCCGAAACACAGTGGTCAGAAACACAGTGGACAGTAACACACTAGTCAGAAACACACTGGTCCGAAACACAGTGGTCAGAAACACAGTGGTGAGAAACACACTGGTCAGAAACACACTGGTTAGAGACACACTGGTCAGAAACACAGTGGTCAGAAACACCGTGGTCAGAAACACAGTGGTCAGTAACACACTGGTCAGAAACATAATGGTCAGAAACACAGTGGTCAGAAACACAGTGGTAAGAAACACAGTGGTCAGAAACACAGTGGACAGTAACACACTGGTCAGAAACACACTAGTCAGAAACACAGTGGTCAGAAACACGGTGGTCAGAAACACACTGGTCAGAAACACACTTGTCAGAAACACAGTGGTCAGAAACACACTGGTCAGAAACAATGTGGTCAGAAACACATTTGTCAGAAACACACTGGTCAGAAACACACTGGTCAAAAACACAGTGGTCAGAAACACACTGGTCAGAAACACAGTAATCAGAAACACAGTTGTCAGAAACATGGTGGTCGGAAACACAGTGGTCAGAAACACAGTGGTCAGAAACACAGTGGTCAGAAACACTGTGGTCAGTAACACTCTGGTCAAAAACACAATGGTCAGAAACACAGTGGTCAGAAACACAGTGGTCAGAAACACTATGGTCAGAAACACAGTGGACAGTAACACACTGGTCAGAAACACAGTGGTCAGAAACACTGTGGTCAGTAACACTCTGGTCAAAAACACAATGGTCAGAAACACAGTGGTCAGAAACACAGTGGTCAGAAACACTATGGTCAGAAACACAGTGGACAGTAACACACTGGTCAGAAACACACTGGTCAGAAACACA
>SZWC01019548.1:40874-51157 GCA_023375785.1 Penium margaritaceum | reverse complement strand
ATAGGCATAGGTATAGGTATAGGTATAGGTATAGGTATAGGTATAGGTATAGGTATAGGTATAGGTATAGGTATAGGTATAGGTATAGGTATAGGTATAGGTATAGGTATAGGTATAGGTATAGGGATATGTATTGGTATAAGTATAGATAGCATGCATGAATACATGTGCTAGTTGCTCTAAACGACAACACATAGGAAGTTACTATGTAACCCTATGCACTCTTTGCGTGCAGTACCAGTCTCTTGTTTCCTCATTGCCCCAGCTTTGGGGCAAGCGAGATCAGGGGGTGCGAGTTAAAAGAATATACGGAGGGGGTGTACCTGAGAGTAAGGTGTGAAGAAAAAGAAAACAAAGAGCGAGGGTGAGCAGAGGGGAGAACAAAAAAAACAGGTGGAGGATGAGGGCAAAGGAAAAACACATAAGGGGGCCTGAGGGCAAGAGAACAACGACAAAAGAGAAAATCATACAACTACTACCGTTGCAGTAGTAGCAGCTTCTGTGGGAGTAATAGGAGCGGCGGGTGGAGTTGCAACGACTACATAGTGAGGTGAAGTTGCATTGCGTTTACACTCCCTCCTTCCTAGATCACAGCAGATTGTCGTCAGCAGTGATTTCTGTTTCGAGGCGCATTGTGGACTGGCGTCTCCTTGGGGCCCGTGGATTGGTGCGCGCAGTTCACTCTGGAGGATCGACAATGGATTTGAGTTTGTCCATCTCCGAGGACTAGGTCGTCTACTGCTTGGAGCAGCAGCCACACCTGCACCCGTCACCTCTTCTGGTCTTGGAGCAGTCTTCACTTTACTAGTGGCAACAACATTAGTAGCCGCAGCTGGTCAGACTCCATTCTCCGGGCTTGCTGTGGTGCAGCACGCCTGTCTGGTCACGTTTTCTGAAGTTGACATCATGACCTCCTTGAGTGACAATACCTATTGGTCTCATCCTCTCCCGGGGATTGGTGCTTACCACCGGGAGTAGGTGCCCTCGGCACTTATCTATTGTCCAGCACATGAGATGAGTGCGCAGACAATTGAGTAGGCGCCCTGCGCGTTCGCCTGCTATTACTATGGTGGTGGACGTCATGGTTGGCATCGATCCTGGACGCGCCCTCGTTTCTGGCATCCACCTTGGCTTTAGCCTCGTCCGAGCCTGCGTCCTCCACAACACACGGATCTGCCGACGTTGGTAGATCCCCTAGCCGGACCTTTGGCGAGCATATTCGCCGAGATCCACGGCTTGCGGCAAATGGTGCAGCAGCTTTGTGACCTCTTCGTCACTGAGTGTGCTTCTACTACTCATTTGTCAACCGCCTCTTTGACCACATCTCCTTCATCCTCTTGTTCTTTCTCATTTGATGGTGTCCCTTCAGCTTCACCTGTCGGTCTGTCCCAGGTCGCCACCATTCGTCTCAATACTCCATTATCCTATGACTACGATGGCACCTCGAGATGACAGGTCTTCATGCAATCGTTCCAGTCGTGTGTCCCCACGGCCTCGGCGTCAAGGCTCTGCACGCCGTACTCATGCCGGTTTTGATACACCCTTTACCTCCTCGGCTTCCGTTGCGGTACCTGTCAAGGGGGAGTGTGGTCACCACGTATTCCTTGTTATGACCGTAGCGATAGGATCCGCACTCGCGCCAGGTCGTGGTGCTCGAGCGTCCGCTCAGGCAGACTCAGATGATACGGTGATAGCACATGGCGTGGAGTCTGATCCCGACATGGCGTTCATGGTGGAGACTTGCGTGTCATCATCCGGGCTGGATCCAGATCTTCTACAGCAGCAGTTGACATCCAGAGGAGCGCAGGCACGGCATCCTTGGACGGTGCCACTAGCGGCTCCGACCGGTGGAGGCCTAGGGGTGGCACAGGGGTCCCGTACGGATCGGGATGCATCTACCGGACTTTTGGAGGAGAGGGTGCAGCAGAGTCACACTAGTCCGGCGGATGTTGGAGTACTTCGGACGTGCATGTCATCGAGGTCGACATCTACGCTGGGGCTGCGGGCGGACGTTCTGCAGCAGCAGGTTGCATCAGGAGGACTGCAGGTGCCACGTGCCTGGGTAGTGCCACTCGCGACTCCGGCTGGTAGTGGCCTGGCGGTGGCACAGGAGTCCCGTTTGGATCAGGATGCCCTATACGGATTTCCGGGGGCCTTGATGCACGCGACTCACTCCAGCCTGACAGCGGTCGTAGTGCATGAGCAGAGTCGGCCGGCCGGTCTTTGAGAGGTTGAGGCATTCTTGAGAGTACTAGTTTTGAGAGATCTCACTGGGACATGTGCTACAGCACACACCGCACCCTCCATCGTGTCATCTGTGCCACTTGAGGACCAGCTTAAGTGTGAGGAGTCGTCAATGTTCCCAGAGTCTACCGGTTCTCGTACACACGACGGAGCAGCGACACATATGATGTAGTCAGACGGTGATCCTCACTCCATTCTCAAGCAGGTGGCAGCGACCGGCCTTCTTGGCGAGACAGTGCGTGAGTGCCAGCTGCGCTTGTTGGTTGCCTTGACGGGCATTGTTGAGCCGGAACCCTGCACATCTGTGTCCACTACGGCGGCAGTCGAGGACACTAGAGCAGATCCATACATGCGGATGGAGTCACCTCGTCAGCAGGAGCTGAGTTCTGCCCCCTCATTTTCACTTGTTGATGACCTTGCTGATCACATCGACACAAAGAGTGGCAGTACCTGCACGGATGACATTTTCACATGCTCCACGGACTCCGAAGACTCCTTCTCCTTCTCTCTTGGCATGCGACCACTCACTCCTCGTATGAAAGACATGAGCTGTGGTGTGGATGCAACACCTGCCCCCTGCACGCTGCATCCGATGTTCGAGCGTCTCAGCACATAGCGAGTTTGGTTGACCCCCAGGAGGATGCAGCAGCACCGGCTCCATCGTCTTGAGTAGTAGAGATGTAGACAGAGCTATGCTCGCGAGTTTTGCAGTCTGCATGTGCAGCATCTAGTGAGGCAGATTTTATCCTACGTGAGGCAGATATGGGCCACCTCCACATGTCCGAGGTAGATTATGTTGACCTACAAGAGCGTGTAGTGATGCTGCAACGAAAGGTGATGGCAGCGCGTGAGTGATTATAAGAGGAGGGGAGCATCACTACTATCGCCATGAGCTTTACGCCACCAGCATCTGGCACACCCACACTCGGGGAGGATCTTATACCAACTCCGAGTATGACGTCAGTTGGAGACACTACCACAGGAGGGTTGAGCGTGCCTATATTTTATGCCATCATCGCTCCTGTCGACCCCATCATCGCTCCTCCTTCTTCTACTATTGCCATCACACACATTCATCCACGCGACTCACCTTCCCCATCATCATCTTCATCCACGAGTGGTGATCCGGTTCGTCGCTCCAGCTCTCCTCTTCCGGCGGTACACCCATGTGCCTCATGGTGCTCTATCTTGCCTCCGAGGCCAGCTCCGCCACTTCATCCACGCTTGCGTGCTGCTCGTCCATTCCCTTTCCTTCATCATACACAGATGCATTGCCGTAGAGTAGAGAGAGGAGAGACTGTGAGTTGGGACCCTTGGCAGTCACGCGAGGGCTGGTACACTCCGGGTGATGCAGATTGATGTGAGGAGTCGTAGCCGGAGACACCACTTTGTCTTTGAGCATGAGAGCCAACTCGCACGTGACAGGGGGAGCTATCTCTACACGATGGACACCCCACATGACTCATCACCCAGGATGTGTTCACCTACGACATCAGCATCTCCGTCTAGGACATGGCTGCCAGGTTCATCTGCCCAGGGGGAGTGTTTTGTGGACTTCGACCTGATGCGATGTCATGGGAGATGAATGGCGAGGTCCATGCGCTGCTATGAGCATCTACAGCATTCGACGTGTGGCTCATGCTACGTGCCTTTACAGTTGCATGTGGATGGTAGCACACTGTTGGTTGAGACCCAAACACTTGGTGGGTCGTACCAGTGTCACAAGGAGACCATGTGATCGTGTGTCTCGGTGTGTGGCTATACTGTGTGTGGCATGTGCATGCGAGCTGGGTCGCTCTTAGTGGTCGAGACCCGGACACGTGGTGAGTTGCATCCGTGTTACGAGGAGATCCTCCCATGATCCTGTGTTTGGATGATGATGCTATTGTGTTGGATTGCTTGTAGTGGCTGAGACCCGGGCACTGGTACCGCTAGTGTCATGAGGAGACCATCTTGTCGTCTGATATGTGTATGATGTGCATTACACTGGTTTGTGCGCATATGCATCACTCCTCTCATGGTCAAGACCCAGACACTTGGTGAGATGTGCTAGTGTTGAAGGAGACCTTAGATGGGTAGAAGATGAGTGTGTGTGTGTGTGGTTGACAGGTGCAGATTGTGATTTGGCAGACGTTGCTATTCCAGCGTCCACTCGAGTGTTGTCACTGACGACAACATCCTCCAAAAGGTGGGACGTCTTGGAGGCGTGTACGCGAACCATACCCTCCTATAGTGGGTAAAGGTGCATGGACACCGCGAGGCCCTGGAGGATATCGCCAATGCTTTATCAACATTAGAGCTGAAGTTCGCATTCACGAACCTGCTGGTCCATGTCGGGCAGAGCATCACGGACCTGGACCGTGATCGCCAGCTACAACGCCTAGCCGCTCATGAGGCAAGTCGGTGATGTAATGACCTTGACAAGGCATTGTAGAGTGTGACCCACGTGCGGATGTAGTAGCAAGTGTAGTGCAATGCAACTGCTGATGCCAGTGAGGGTGGTAGGGACGACTTGCCCACCTCGACGACTTTGGGACTGGTCATGAACACGTCCTTCCTCCACAGTGTGGAGATCTTCCGAAAGGACGTGAAGCTGACCGACTGGCTGAATTGCATAAAGCACGTTCTACGTGTCCACAAGGCTCCACTCAGTCAGTGGGACGACCTTGCCATAATGCGGCATGAAGACAAGGTCTCAAGTATGTGGTCAAGGAGTGGGGTATGGAGCAGCCACACCTCGAGTGGTAGCCGATGCTGCGGCAGGCTTTCTGCGCGATCATGTGTAAGATATGAACCCAACATGAGGAGGTACAGTGCGCCTTCCACAAGATCAAGGACTTCAGGCAGCTTGGTAGCTCGCTCGAAGCCTACTTGAGCGAGATCACCGCACTCGTGGAGGAAGCTAAAAGTTTCACTGAGGATGATGGGACTCAGACCTTTAATTACCCAAAGTGCATGCTGTTGGAGCACTTGCGTGACGGTCTTGCCAGTGAGAAGTTGAAGCACAAGACCACCACAACGGCAACCGGTCGGGCTTGGACAAGCTGGACGGCGTTGCGGGACTACATGAGTGAAGTGTATTTAGCAAACCACAAGCACTACTTAGACACAAGGCCAAATGCGCATACACAACAAGACCGCGACATGTGCATGGACGCTGTGGGGACTAGAGGAGCAGCCGGGCAGCGGGGCAGGGCCAAGGGCAAGGAACCCGCAAACCCTTCAGTCAAGAAGACTGGCAGGCACAAGAATCCAAACCACAAGTGCAACCGTGACAATGGCGAGCTACAGGCGGCACGTAATCGTTGCAATACAGCCTTTCGCAACGGCCTCTGCCACAATTGCATGCAGCCGCGCCACTTTAGGACTCAGTGCCCTCAGGCTGCTACTGGTGGACAAGAGGCCGTGGCGCTACGTGAAGCAACAACACCTCGTGGGGATGTTGCAGAAGGAGTTCGTGGACAAGGCCGTGGACAGGGCCGTGGTCGCGGCAATGGACCCAGTCGTGGAAACGGGTAGTGCCGTGGTGCGGGTGTTGCCCACCCCTGAGTGATATTCGTGGGGACCACTCAGGGGTAATACTGGACGAGGAGTATGGGTTCATGTTTTCAGACGAGGATGTTAGACAATATGAGTTTTTGACGAGTTCAAACTTCTTTTTGGTTTTCTCCCCTCTTGTTGAACCTCATTCTACACTTGCTGATGGTCATTACCCACTAAACCTTGCATCTTGGGATGAAATGCATGACCGTACATGCTTAGTGGTGGCGAATCTGACCACTGTGCAAGATTTGTGTAACACATTCATTGAAGCAAACGCCCTCAAAGCGATAAGTTCAATCACGTCTATAGTACCTTTGTTCAACAATTTCAACCTAGTCAAATCTTAAGACTGGAAGGTGCTAGCCAAATCGACACGTGCCCACAAGATGTGGACTTGAGTAGGTGAATCATGGGAGCTGCGGTGTCTAACGTCTAGATTCCGTGTTTATCACAATCTCGGTTTGCTATCGTTGAGTTTGTTCACTCGAAAGAGTGGGGACGACATGACGATACAGTTCAAAGGACACCTCGCTGGTCCTCCCGTGAACGAACTTTCTGACACTGGAGGAGATGACTCATTTGTCAGCCTTGGCTTTACCCGATAGGTTGGCTTGAAGTACGAGCCATCGAATGGCGCAGTTGTTGTCGGTGACAACCGTACGGTACCCGTGATTGGTACTTGTAAAGTAAAAAATTGTATTCAAGGATACAGACAGAGTGCCATATTGAAGGTACTCAACCTTCTTGACCCGTTTGACATGGTGCTAGGTGATCCCTAGCTCCGTGAAAACAAGAATCTAATGTACTTTGAATCAAAGCGTTTGATCCTCCAAAAAGGACAGCGTTGCTTTAAGCTGATTTTGAGTACGGAACTGTCGCCTACCCGACTCAAAGTCCATTCCAGCTCGTCTATGATGTAGGTCAAGAAACGTATTCGACAAGGTTGTTGATAATTCTTGGTCCAACTACAGAAGGTGGAGGATGACATGAAGGAAGACACGCCACAAGAGATCAAATCTCTCTTGACGGAGTTCTCGGATGTATTCCAAGACCAACCGACTGGGCTTTAGCCAAAACGACAAATGGGCTACACGATTGCGCTACAACCTGAGGCGACTCCTCCATTTAGACCCATGTACCGCCTTAGTCTAGTGGAAAGGAAAGAGGCCAAACTCCAAATGAAAGAGTATCTTGCAAAGGGATGGATCGAGCCAAGTGGCTCACCGTACGGTGTGCCCATCCTTTTTGTGGATAAGAAGGACGGTGGTTTACGCATGTGCGTGGATTATCTGGCGTTGAACAAGCTAACGATGATAAATCGATTCCCCTTACCGTGGATTGAGGACTTTTTTGACCAAATCCAAGGGGAAAGAGTTTTTTTTCCTTGGATTTGTCTCAAGAGTACCATCAAGTCCGCATCACGGAAGAGGATGTGCTCAAAACCGCATTTCAAATGTACATGGGACACTATCAGTTCCGAGTGTTATGCTTTGGATTCTTTAATATCAAGTCAAAAGGCAGTAGGGTAGCAAAGACCATCCGTATGCCCTCCTTGAATTTCCCACGCCCATGGGGACGGGGGAAACTCTACCAAATTGTTTTATGCAGAGTGGTCTGTCGTCATGCCTGACAATAACAAGTATCTTATTGCAAAGCTGCGGTGTGAGCTGCGTGTCACTGAATAGGGCCTCCAGGCACAAGCCAATGACCACGCCAAACTAGCTGATGAGGTCGCTGTATTGGTCCTCTCTCCCCTGCCTGCCCCATCTCTCAGTGTCGCCGCTACAACACCTGCTGCAGCGTCTGCCACCTCCGGCTCGATTTCCTCTAACCTTGCTGCAACTTCCTCGTCTGGCTCGACTGCCTCTGCTGCCGTCCAGCCCACCGCACTTGCACCACGCCAGTACGACTTCTACTCCCAGCCGCCAGTGCTGGCCCCTTGTCTTGTCTGTTCCACTTGGGTCGTGCACTTTAGCGCTTGGGCACAGGGGGAGCACCTATGGGAGCATTACTTCCCAGCTGACCCTAATGCCAACCCTCCTTTTGTTCCTGTACCCTCTAAGGCTGCGTGTGCTGTGGGAGCTCTCATAGATACTGCGCCTGACCACCTGACCGATGACATCGGCACCTAGAATGCCGATCCCACCACACGCACTACCGCCAACCCCATTGGCGCTTGTGCACCGTCGCTCCACCGTCACTGGCCAGGCTGTCTAAAGCGCACTCACTGTTCAGCTCAACACCTGGCTTATGTGCGGTGATGAAAAAGCCGATGTCCACTGGGTCCGTGGCATCAAAATTCTTCGTGAGCTTGGGAATGTTGTGCCTGGTCAGCTCTCAGCCGTATTCCATTTATGACCAATTCTCCCAAATCCATTAACTCTATAATCAATCTACACGCATGGTACACATACAAGTGAAAGTACCAGGTACCTTTTTACATGGATATAGCCATTGACTAGGAGCCATCCAGCTATGAAACACAAAATATTGGAAGCTTCCAAGAAACATCCCAATTCCACTTTCTGTCCTAGGAAATTTCCTATAAACTTACCATTCTTCATGAACATACAAAACAAGTGATACACTAGCTCATAAAATTCCCCCCAAACATGTGGATGAAGACGATACACTTACTATCCAAAGAATGATACACTATCGCATACAATCGCCACATACACTTTTCCCTCCCCCCCCCTCCCCCCCCCTCCCCTCTCCCTATCAGTGATCACTGACATCAAGGAACATATTCAACTGTACAATACACGTGTATGAATACCATACACTTACTACCCGGACAGCATTTCACTATCCCATACAATCGTTCCATGACCAACCCCCCCTTTTTGGTATCCCTCCCCTCTCTCCAAAAGAGTATGATGTAAGTGTCTTGGACAGTGAACAGAAATTCCAGTGAAGTGTGGAAAAATTGTACACTTGTGTATCTTTTTTTTACACCTCCAGGGTCAGTGGACACAGAGATAGGTGTATAGGTAGGGATGAGGGGGCTGGCGGGGGGGGGGGGGGGGGGGGGGGGGGGGGGGACTGAAGGGAAATATGTATGAGACAATTGTATTGGACAGTCTGCTCGCACACAGGTGCACAACGCAAATTCATCACATTGTTGTACACTAATGTGATCACTCACACAAAGGAACATATCCAACTATTCAACACACATGTGTATGAAAAAGATACACTTACTATCTATACAGTGAGAGACTACCCCATGCAATTGCCACATACGCGTTTCCCTCCTCCCCTCCCCATCAGTGATCACTCAAGGAACATATCCAACTATAAAAAAATACTAACTATACATGCGTATGAAAATGACACACTTACTATCCGAACATTGATGTACTACCCCATACACTTATCCCGTACACTTCCCCCCCTCCCCCCCCTCCTCCTGCCCCTCTCCAAAGGTAAGTGTGTTGGGTAGTGAACATAAATTCTAGTGAAGTCTGGAAAACATGATGTAATTTTGTATCCATTTTGACACCACCAGGCTCAGTGGTCAGAGAGACATGTGTGTAGGTAAGGGGGCAAGGGAGGGGGGGGGGTGCTGAAGAGAAATATGTATGAGACAAATGCATTGGACAGTGTAATTGCACTCAAGTGCAAAATGCAAACAAAAATACATTAATGTACACTAATGTGATCATTCACACCAAGGAACATATGCAACCATACAATACACATGTGTATAAAAAAGGTACACTTACCTCCAGGACAGTGATACACTATCCCATATTCTTGCCCCATACACTTATCCCTCCTCCTCCCGTCCCCTTCTTCCCCTCATACCGAGGAATGTATACAAATATACAATACACTTGTGTATAAAAAAGATACACTTGCTTCCCGAACAGTGATACACTATCCCATACACTTACCCCATACAATTTTCCCTCCCCCCCTCTCCCCATCAGTGATCACTCACACCAAGGAACACATCCAACAATACAATACACATGTGTATGAAAACGATACACTTACTTCCCGGACAGTGATACACTACCCCATACACTTGTCCCATACACTTTCCCCTCCTCCACCCCCTCCCTCCCTCTCCCCATGAGTGATCAATCACACCAAGGAACATATCCAACTAAAACAATACACATGTGTATGAAAATGATACACATACTACCAGGTCAGTGACGCACTATCCCTTACACTTGCTCAATACACTTTCTCCTCCTCCCCCCCTCCCCTCCCCAACAGTGATCACTCACACCAAGGAACATATCCAACCATACAACACACGTGTATGAAAATGATACACTTACTACGAAGACACTGATGCACTACCCAATACACTTGTCCCATACACTTTCCCCTCCCCTCCCTCCTCCCCTCCTTTCCCCATAAGTGGCCAATCACACCAAGGAACACATCCAACTATACTATGTTTATGAATATGATGCACTTACTACCCGGACAGTGATACACTACTCCATACACTTTTCCCTCCTCCTCCTCACCCCCCC
>SZWC01019548.1:26108-40761 GCA_023375785.1 Penium margaritaceum | reverse complement strand
CCCCCCCCCACCTTTTTTTAAGATGGTCCAGGCAGAAAATTCCTTCCATCCTCCCCCCCTTCCCCCACTAGGAAACCCCCAAGAAACTACCATGAGATTACAAGTAGGCCAATACAGAGGTCCACATATGTATTAAAGGACATCGATGAACTATACCTAACTATGGTGAACGACCTGATCCCGGAACTCTCTGACCTTGTATATGAAGTCAACGCTGACAAGCTGGTTCATCTTGTTGCACAGCCAGTTCCCCAAAAGCCCCCACCTGGAGTCGGTGCCCTATGGGACTTTGTCTCTAAGCGTCTTGATGACTGGTGGACCAGCCTGTAGATTAGGCACCTACACTGCTCTATTTTCACCAGCATTGCCGCTCTCGCCGTTTCTGCTGCTCCATCCTCTACCTCCTCTTCTCCAGTATTTTCCTCAACTACAGGAGCAACATCTCATGCCGCACAGGGGCTAGACCTCGACTGGGGCAGGGGCACTAAGGGGAAGGACAAGAAAAAAGAGGATGCCTCTCATGCACATTGATTTGATCCGTCGTTTGCTCAAACTGTGGCTCGAGCAAGAACACTGCCCGCAAGTGTCCTACTCCTCTTAATGACACCCCCCTGGCAGCCACAATGCATGCCCACCGGGTCCGTACTAACAATTCATCCTCATTTGCCCAATCCTCCAGCTCACGCACTAGCCTCACCTCCTCGACAGTGCATGTCCACTCAACGTCTGGAACCTCCTTCGCTCCCCCTTTTCCTTACCCATGGGGGTGGCCCCTGCTCTACGGCGCACCGTCATCCATTGGGTCCCCTTCCTCTGCTTACACACCACTACCATGGCATCCGTCTGCCTCCCCGTAGCAGACACATTCCACTGCTCCATCAGTCTCTGTACTGCCAGTCATGCTAGCATCGTCTGAGGGCGCGCGTTAGCTGGAGCAATCCCTTACTCATATGCTGCTCCTCTGTGATCAGGGAGGTGAGAGTGTGACTGCACGCCCCAGAGGTCATGTGTGTCAGTGTGATGTTGTCTTACCTGGGGGCCCGTCCGGGTGGGTTCAGAGGAGTCTGCCTGCGTTTGTCCCGTGGATTAAGACATGGCAGTCTGTGATCCTTCCTTGTTGTGTTTTGTCCTGTGGCCCGCTCTCCTTGTATGCTCCCACTGTTGGAACTGTCGCCACTTGTGGTATTCTCCCATCTATGCGTGTTTCCGAGGACTTCTGGATCTTTGATTCTGGGGCCACTCACCACATGACCTTTGTTCGTGCCGCGTTTGTTACTCTCGGTCCCGTTGGCTCCGTCCGTTTCATTCGCACTGGCTCTGGGAGAGATCCTCCCTGTTCAGGGTATTGATGTTGTACGCTTTGTTGGCCCCAATGGTGATGTATTCCTGCGAGACTTATTGTACGTTCCCACTCTCGAGGTGAGCTTGCTGTCTGTCACTACCCTCGACGAGCAGGGTATGGACTTCACTGCTAGTCGTGGTGTTGGCACGGTCTCGTTCCATCCACTCGGTTACGCTGTTATGCTTGGTGTGCACTATGAATGGTTGTGTCGCGTTCCTTTGTTCGCTACCGCCTCCTCTCCTTATGGCACTACCCTTGTCCACGTCGCTACCTCTATAGTGCCCAAACATGTCTGTTTTCTACATCGTCGCCTTGGCCATGTGCATACTGAAGCTATTACCAACATGCTCCATCTCTAGCTTGCCCTTGGCCTTTGCAGTGCCTCCTCCCCGCTCCCTTGCTCGACTCACTGTCTGGACTGTGCCCAAGGTAAAATGAACCACTCCCCTTTCTTCTCCTCTGACAGTCTGTCCACGCACCCACTTGATCTTGTCCATGTGGGACTTCATGGAGCCTTTGCATTATGACATCCTTGGCGGGTAGGATCGTTATATTCTGTACCTCACCGACGATTTCTCTTGTTACCGCTGGATTTTTACTCTTCGTCAGAAGAGTGATGTTTGTCGTGTCCTCGACTTGTGGCTTTTCCATGCTGAACATTCGTGCCAGTGATCCCCGTGTGTCCTTCGAAGTGACCGCAATGGTAAGTTCATGGGCTCCAGTGCTCGACTTCTTGAGTCTCGTGGGATCTTCATTGATCTCATCGCCCCTTACATTCCATGGAAAAGTGGAGTGTCAAAGCAGTGGAACCACATGCTTGTTGATGGTGTGTATTCTCTGCTATCTATGTCCGGCTTGTCCCCCCTCTTCTCCTTTGAGGCTATGAGCTACATGACTTGGGTGTGGAACTGCGTCCCTCACAGTCCCCTTCCCCGGCCAGTCACTCTATTCGAGTGGTTGCATGGCTGTTGTGTCGACCTCCGACCTGCTTGGTTGTGGGACAGCATCGCCGCTGTCTGGCTTCCAGACAACATTTGTGATGGGAAGTTTTCCCAGCATGATCGCATCTGTCCCTTCCTTGGCGTCTCTGTCCAGTCAAATGCTTGACGTTTTTGGATCCCAAGTATTAGTGCGTCGTTGAGTTGCGCGATTCTCTGTTCTTTGAGTTAATATTCCTACGTAACCTGGACTGCCGTGCCTCTCCATCCTCCATGTCTTAGCTCTTTTGGCTCGGGGGGATCTTCCTGACTTCGTCACACTCTCATCGCCTAATCTTTCGTCTTCTCCCACGTCTCACCCATTCTCTGTGTCATCGTTGCCATCCACCATTCCCTCGCCTCCAGGGCCAGCCAGCCCTCCACCTCTGGCAATGTCCTCATTGTCGGCTGACACTCCCTCATCTTTTTTTGTGTACCCTCTCGCCCTCTCCGGTGTCCTCTCCATCTCCCATCTATGCTTCTGCCCCTCCGCCTGTGCCTCTCTCACCTTCAGTCGTCGTCACACCTAAGACCTCCACCGGGCACACTAGTGTCTCCTTTTGTTCGTGAAGGACGGCTCTGTGTGCTCTCTACACGTCCTAATGCTACTGGCTCCTCTCACACCAGCACCTCTCACTCTTCCACTTCTCAGACACGCTCTAAGACCCTGCCTTACCCTACCAACCTTGATGCCCTTGGGCTGGCCACAGGGATTGTGCATCCCAACACTGGCCTAGGGTACGCGCTCATTGCGGATGAGTCCCAGTGTGCTATTGAGGCATCTATGGTAGGCTTTGTTAGTGAGTGTCACACGGCCGCCGGAGCAGTCACATTACCACCGAATCCCAGCACTGTGCGTCAAGCACGTGAGTCCACTGTTACCGTGCTGTAGGAGGCAGCTATGCATGAGCAGCTCGATGCTTTGGATGAGCATGCCATCTACAAGCTTGTAGACCTCCCACCCGGGCGTAAAGGTGTCTCTACACACTGGGTATTTCAAAGAAAGCTAAAGCCTGATGGCACAGTTGACCGCTACAAGGCTTGTCTCACCGCAATGGGGTTCTCTCAGATTCTCGGCATCGATTTTGATGAGACGTTTGCACATGTAGCACGGTATACAACAGCAAGGGAACTCCTCAACCTGGTCACTCACCATGGTTGAGAATTGGAGCAGATGGACGTGAACAATACGTTCTTACACGGACATCTGGAAGATGAAATTTACATGGTGCAGCCGTCTGGATTCACCGATGGCACTGAGAATGTAAGGCGGTTACGAAAGATTCTTTATTGCCTGAAGTAGTTGTCGCGATGCTGGAACCAGGAGATTACTTCCACCTTTGAGAAAGGGGGGGTACCGCCATAGTACAGTTGACCATGCACTCTTTGTGAGCCTGTAGTCTGTACCCTTCTTTGCGATCCTTATGCACGTTGATGACCTACTGATCATGTTACCCAATGCCTTCATAGTGCGCTCGGCGAAGGTGCTGTTGTAGTCCGCATACAAGATGAAGGACCTCGGTCCGGCTCGGGTCTTCCTGGGGATGGAGAGCATGACCGCAAGCAGCGCACTCCTTGTGTCCACCAGGTTGCATATATGCATAGCCTGGAGGAGAGATTTGCATCCCTTCTTGAGTCTGTGCCGACTACGTTAACACCGATGACCCTTGCAGGTCAGAGGTTGCTAAAGACACTGGATGTGTCTAGGCTGGGGGAGCCGGTGGATTTCACCGACTACCTTTGTGTCATCGGCTCCCTCATGTAACTTGCCACAACCATGAGTGTGGACGTGTCCTTTGCTGTTAACGTTTTGGCACATTTTTCACAGTGTCCACATTTGTGTCACCTACAGGCCACACTGCACGTGGTACGCTACGCGCTCTCCACGGCAAGGGTTGGGCTTTGTTCTAGAGCACAACCTTCTCTTGTTGTTGAAGGATACACTGACACTTACTTGACTTATGATGTTGACGTCCGCAGCTACACGGGGTACATTTTCCTTGTTAACGGGACTGCATTATCATGGAAGAGTAGAAGGCAGGAATGTGTAGCACGGAGTTTGAGCGAGGCAGAGTACGTGACGCTTGGTGCTGGCACATGTGCGAGTGTCTGGTATAGCTGATTGCTATAGCAGTTACGCGTGTCCATCCGTTGCATCACCATGCGCTACGATAACCAGAGCACGAAGGCCATCGCTGGACATGACGGCATGCATTATGCATGCAGCATGCATGCACAAAGCATACCAACGTTGAGCATCATTTTGTGCATGAGCAGATTGCTGCAAGTGATGTTCTCATTGTTTGGGTCGACACTCGCAAGCAGCGAGCTGACTTCCTCATGAAGGCGCTAAGCAGAAGCGCCTTCAAAGCAGCTGTGCATGCTGTTGGCCTGTTTTGTGCTCATGATGCTCCTGGATGATGTTAGTTGCACCTGTGTTTTTTCATTGTGCCTATGTACAGTCTAGTGTTGTTGGTCCCTAGTGATTGTGGTCGTCCTCGCGGTACTTGCCTGTGTGCATGTGTTGTCTGCGGGTCATGGGGGAGTGTTGATGTGGGTGTCACTGACACATATTGACCTCTGAGCTTGTTGCACACATATCACCCCTTGCAGGTGACGGACGAGTTGCTCTATGGTTGATGGTGGCCCATCTGTCGATGTTCATGTGCTAGTGATCGAAGAGACTGTGGCAGTCATGTGAACGGGCTGCCGACAGGTTGAACCCAGGCCGCCATGGAGATGCAGAAGATAACTATGCAGGATTTGATGCATGAGACCTGCATACGTGTATTCACACTCTGGATGATGCTTTACAGTCTTGTACTTTTGGGAGGGGGGTGTTGGAATCAGAATAGGGTAGCCCGGGTTGGACCCCTGATGCAGAATGCTGCCGGATTTTCCTGGCAGCATAACAGGAAAATGGGTTGTGGGAATCGAGGTCGAGCCACACAGTGGACAAAGCCCCACCGTCGAATATGAGCTCGCGTCTAATACGACCGTGGGGGAGATTTACATTCGGTTCCCCACTCGACTCCTTTTACTCTCTTTGAACGTCCCTTTTGCCAAATTTAAGCACATCCATGTCTATGGCCCTTCAGTGTGTGTAAACCTCACCTTGACTTGTTCCCTCGCATCAAGAATGATGGCGCAGACAACCCGGAATCTTATGTGGGAGTGGTCCACTGATCCAACTGGAGACGACTCATCCTCTCGATGGCCTCTCACCTCTAGAGCCCAGAACCCTAGCAAAAAATCACTCCAGGGCATCGTAACTATTGCTGTTGACCATCGCTATCATTACTGCTACTGTCGTCTCCAACCGGCACCTGCTGCTACGAGCCCTATTGCTACACAACCTGTTGTTGCACGTCCTGATGTGGTGCTCCGGCTACGGCTGGCGGAGGCTGTTGCGTCCTCTGTAGCATAGTGATAATCTCATCGAGGGTGGCCACCTACGCCACCTGCTACTGCCTGATGCCCTGTTAAGCCTGGAGCAAGGAGCCGATGGCTTGGGAGCAAGGACTAGATGTCTCAGCCACGGAGTCAGAGCCGAAAGGAGCAGTAGGCCCCTTTTGCTTGTCGTCACCAGGCGCCACGTGGGCCGCTCATTAGGGCGAAACACAAAAGTGGTCAGATTGAGAATCTGACTGGGTTTCCGAAGAGCTTGGGATGCGTGGAACATTTGAAGCCCAGGTCACAAATTTGGCCGTCACTGCTGATGTCATTACCCACAATGATGAAACCACCATGAAGGTGCTCCGGGTTTCTATGAGAGAAACCCGGAGCAATGATGCGGCAAAAGATGTTGAACGCAATGGTGGTTGTTTCGTATCGAAAAACCTAAAAAAGGGTTAAAAAGGATGAATTGACCTTGGGGCCCGGGTTCTTAGGTAGTCCCAACGCGATAACCCGCATTGCCGAATCCATCAGCGCCGGAGCCTGTGTTCAGGCGGCATTCAGCTAAAAATCCCGCATGCTGCCGGCGCGACATGAGATAGCCGGCCTGCTACCGGGCTGGCCATCTAAGGTGACTGCTTGCCAGTATAATGCGCCGGGAAACGGATTCGACAATTTATCTTTTCTGAGTATGTTAGTTATTAAACAAGTCCAATTCCGTTCGTCGAATTGTTCGTTACTTACCGAATGTCATGGGCGAACGCTGGCCTTCGATGTTGCCGACGGGCCCTAAGCTTGTGGAAGTTGGTCGACGAGGCCCTCTGGTTGGTCAGATCGGCTGGCAGGGCTGAAGGGTTGGTCAGATGTTGAAACGGGTCCCTGGAAGGAACCGCGGGCTCCGAGGTCGAAGTGCCCGTAAAAAAAAAACCCACTTTTTTTTATCACAGCCTGAAATCAAGAAAAATTCTAGATCTGAGAGCGTGTTTTTCATTTTTGTTTTTGACAAGGCACAAAACGAAGTGCGAGTGGAAGCTAGAAAACATAGGCAGCAGGTTGGGGCAGCGGCGTTGTTGATGCATTGTGCGGGCTTCTACGCTCGTTGCTTAAGTCTGCTGCCCCCTCAGTCTGCTACTCTAGAGTCTAAGTCTGGAGGCTCTGGGTTTGTTACTCAGAAACGCGCGCGCCAGTGTTAGCGCCAGAAAGCAGCTAAAATCTGAAAGTGACTGATTAGGAATGAAGAATGAGCAACAATGGGAGACCCCTCCAAGTTCTAGCTCCCCCCCACTAGTGTAGAACTTGTTACTCAGCTAACCAACCAATCAGAAAATAGTCCAAGACCTATTTTCTGGCATGTAGGGGTCTCTCGGTGAGCCCTGCCAGACGCCCGACAGCCCAAAACCCAGGCGTCGTCCGTTTTGCCTGAGAACTGGACCATACCATAATACCGACGTTGCGAACGCAGTCATGCGGTCAAAATCAGCTAAAAAAATAGCAGCAAGGAGTTATGGCTGCCCGAACCCAGGCAGTGCCTATGACAATCAGCGATGCCAAACAGGGCCATACAGTAGGAGACCTGGACCCTAGGCACGGCATGATGCTGCAGACGCAATGCCACAACCAGACACAACGATAGGTGCATGCAGACAGCATCTACACTGGCAGTGACCGCCGGCGGCCCGACCGCCGAGGAGGTCTCCTGATGGAGCTGAGCGCATCGCCAAAGGGAGGAGGCTCCAGTGAAAGGTGAGTGGGCTCAGCGTGCGTCGGCTCCACCGAACGACACTCCAACGACGTTAAGTCTCGCATTCAATCATTTGCACACCGATGTACACAAGCCAGGAGGAAACAACAGAGTGTAATGAGAGATGGACAAAAACCAACACTCCCCCATGACTCACAGGCGTAGTGCACATGTGCGGACAGAGACACAGTCAACGACCAAACTCCCCCAGGCCAAGGAGAAATGCAAGCAGGGACACAGAGAGTCACTCACGGACGCATGCCGACTGAACTCACAGCCTTCTTAAATGAGTCGCGCTTTAGTGCCTTGGTTAAGAAGTCAGCCAATTGCCGCGCTGTCTCAACCCACACGATGCCGATGGTGCCGTCATGCAACAACAAACGCACATAGTGATTCTCAACGTTGATATGCTTTGTGCGTGTGTGATGCACGCCGTCATTGTCGGCGATGGCCATGACACTCTCATTGTCACAATGCAACTTGATGGATGTGACAGACTGATGCAACTCCAACAACAGACGATGCAACCACACACTCTCACATGCGCATGAGCCAAGAGCAACTTACTCAGCCTCAGTAGTGCTGCGTGCAATGCACCCCTGCTTGCCACTGCGCCAGGACACAAGTGTACCGCCAATTAGAAACATCCAGCCTGTGCGACTCATACCGTCCGGACAACTGGCCCAGTCACTGTCGTTGTAGCCCACCGCGACATAAACTAGAACATCGGCAAAAGTCTGGCCTCGCGGACTGACGAACAGTGCGGGGTTAGCGGTGCTGCACTAGAGCCCGCCATGAAGGAGCGTGCTGCTGATTTTTTGGTTCCAGCACCGAGGCGACTACTTCAGGCCATACACGACCTTACGCAGTCGCCAGACTCTCCCAGTGCCATCATCAAAGCCTGGGGGGTACACCATACAGAGCTCCTCACCCTCGAGTGAACCATGGAGAAAGGCGTTGCTCACATCCATCTGATGCAGCTCCCACCCATGTTGGGCGACCAGCCTGAAGAGCGCCCGGCTAGTGGAGAACCGGCCAACAGGAGCAAAGATCTAGTCATAGTTGACCTAAGGCATCTGGGCAAACCCCTTGGCTGTAAGGCGGGCCTTGTACTTGTCTAAGGACCCGTCGAGCTTCCACTTGCGCCGAAAAACCCACTTGGCGATGATGGCCTTCCGACCTGGTGGAAGGTTGACGAGGTCATACACATGGTGCTGTCGGATAGCGGCGAGCTCATCGGCGTAGGCAGCGTCCTAGTGTGCAGCTTCAGGAGAGGCTCATGTCTTGCGCAGGGTGGCTGGGTCCTCCGGGCATGCTGTGGAGCGGAGTGAGAGAGCGTGTGCATCTCTAGCGAAGGTGGGATGCGTGTGAGTGCAGCCATGACAGCGTATCGATGCTTCTGATGAAGCATGGCATAGCCTAGTACGTAGCCCGGGTGAAGGTCTGTAATGATGGCCGAGGTAGTCAAGCCGAGGGCCTTGGTGCCAGGGTCTCCACTCACGATCTTGGGAGTGGAGGAGACACGTGGGGCCATGGGGGGTCGAGGCGCCAAGGAGTGCAGTGCGACGGTCTGCGTGCTCACTGACGGTCTGGGTCAAAGGCTACCGCCTGGGCCACGTGTGTAGCGTGGCAGGGCAGGCGATGGCACTGAGTCCGACTGGCCAATGGAGGCGGATGGGGTTGCTGGCCCGGAGGGGCCGGCGGATGCGACCGAGGGATGCTAGCCTGGAGGGGCCAGCGGGCGCGACTGGAGCTGCCGGTCCGTCGGGACCAGCGGACGCGACTGGGGCTGCCGGCTCAGAGGAACCAATGCACCCCACTGGGGCTGCCGGCCCGGAGGGATCAACAGACACGACTGGGGCTGCTGGTCCGGAGGGACTAGCAAAGGCAACTTGGGCTGCCGGTTCAAAGGGACCAGTGGACACAACCAAGGCTTCCGGCCCAGAGGGACCAGCGGACGCAACTGGGGCTGCTGATCCAGAGGGACTAGCAAAGTCGACTCGGGCTCCCGGCTCAGAGGGACCAGTGGACACGACCAGGGCTGGCGGCCCGGAGGGACCAGCGGACGTGGCTGAGGCTGCTGGTCCGGAGGGACCAGCAGAGGCGACTGGGGCTGCCCGCTCAGAGGGACTAGTGGACACGACCGGGGCTGCCGACCCAGAGGGACCAGTAGATACGATTGGGGCTGCCGGATCGGAGGGACAAGCAGACGCGATTGGAGCTGCCGGCTCAGAGGGACTAAGGGATGTGTCACCCGGACGCGACGGGATAGGCACGGACGAGCCGGAGCAAATGAGGTCGCGAGGAAACAGGTCCTCGAAGAAGAGGGCATCCTGGGACTCGACGATGTAGTGCCAGGAGGGATCCCAAAAGCGCCAGGCCTTGGACGTACAAGAGACACCAAGGAAGGTGTAGGAACGTCCGCGGGAGGCGAGTTTACCGCCCTACTGTGGGGCGGGCAACCACACAATGGCCATGCAGCCCCAGACGCGAGCCGGGCGCAGGTCAACTCGCTGACCGCACCAATGCCAGTACGGCGTGGACTGGCGGGGAAGGGGACCGTGGGAAATCAGGTTCCTGACCCAGGTCATGTAGGCCATGGCTTCAAAATAGAAGCCATCAGAGAGACCGGACTCGACCCGCATGGTGCGGACGGCGTCGGCCATGGTACGGTTCCACCGTTCGGAGACACCGTTCTGAGCGGGCGTGTAGGGCGCGGATGTATCATGGTGGATCCCGCGGGAGGTGAGAAAGGTCGTGGCCTCACCCATGTACTCACCACCGCGATCAGAGTGAAAGCGGTGAAGAGAGCGGCCACACTTGCGCTCCGTGAGGACAAGCCAGTCATGGATGGCTCGGGCGACATCACTCTTCTGCCGAAGGTAGAAGACCCAGCGGTAGCGAGAATAGTCGTCAGTGAGGGTGAGGACATAGCGGCCATGCTCGCCAACGGACTTGGTAAGGAGAGGGCCCATGACGTCGGAATGGACAAGGTTGAGAGGGGCAGATGCACGGGAGGAAAACAAAGGGTACGTGGTCCGGTGCATTTTCCCCTGAACGCAATCACTGCACTCAGTGCGGCACAGGAGGGGGAAAGTCTCCCGGTCAAGGCCCTTGGCCGGTTGGGTGCGGAACATGTTGTCTATGGCGGCAGAGTGGACGTGGCAGAGGTGGCAGTGCAAGAGGTGAGTGTGCTGAGGAGAAAGTGTACTGGTGACGAACACATGGCCTGTGGCGACCGACGGGGAGGAGACGGAAGGAGAGGAGGAGAGGCGAGGTACATGCCACAGGTTGCCACGGGCGGTGGCGTGCGGTACGACAAGACCAGACGGACGTAGTGACACAGTGCCAACACCACGCGAATGCACAACGTCCATCCTCATGCGGTCGAGGGCAGTGACGGATAGAAGGCTGAGCTCGAGACCAGGGACAAAAAGGACATCGGTCAGAAAGACGTCACTGAAAGGACCACGGAAACAAACGACGCCAACACCACAGACAAGCAACACCTGTCTGGAGCCCGTCCGAACACTAGAGATATCGCTAATAGGACCGAGCATACTAAAGGCCTCACGCGAGGCCGTCGTGTGATGCGTGGCCCCGGAGTGGATGATCCAGGTCTCTGCAGGGTCCTGGACCGGGGTCGCCAGATCGCTAACGGTCACATGGCAGCAAGCAAGTGACGCGAACGGGATAGGAGGCGCGAACCAAGACTGCCAATCGTCAAGCCATGCAACTTCGTCATGGGAAGGGGTAGCGGAAGCCATGGGAGACGACGAGACAGACGAGGAAACGGGACACAACCGTAGCTCAGTCTCAGTCATGCAGGGCTGGACAGGAGAGCAGGAAGTGATGCAACTGGCACTTCCCTAGGGAGGAGAGCAAGGCAGGCCGAGCTGGAGCACGACAAAGTGCTCCAACTGACGCTCACGGGAGGACAACCCGGGAGTGTAGACGGAGTGCGGGGTGATGGCGCCGGAGCCCGGGTAGAAGGAGGATTGTGCCGGCGCCGACTGCCGCGGCGCTGGTGTCGTCTGGACTGGCAAAACAACCGGAGCAGTGGAGCTACTGGATGAGGCCAAAGTCTCAAAGTCGGCGATAGCTATGGCGGCAGAGGCAGGACGGCGCTCTCGTTGGCAATGCATGGTGGCGATGACGTGCGCCTCGTCCGTTGGTAGAGGGCACGTGTACCACCCGTGCCCGGGCTGGCCACAGTTGTGGTAGACCGAGCCTCCACCGCTGGACCCGGTCGACGGTTGCTGCTGCTACTGTTGCTGACCCTTGCCTTTCTTGTTCTGACGCTTTTCTTTTCTGGCGACGATGAGGTAGCTACGACGGGAGAGGCGACGGCCACGGAGGCAACGGCAGGGGAGGCGAGAGCCCCCGTGCGGTGGAGGTGGGACTCCAAACGAGCTACCTCAATCCGGAGGAAGAGCTCGTATGCCCAGGGCATGAGGGTACCCTAGTCCGCCATTGTGAAGAGGACGTCGTGAGAGTAGTGGACGAAGACGAAGTCCGCGTACGCGTTGGTGGCACCGCGCTTGATGGTGAGGAGCACGGCCAGAGGAGGTGGGGCAGAGGTCCCAAGGCGACGAAGGATGTCCTCTGCCCGCTGCAAGTAGGAGGTGACCGTCTCAGTCTCCCGCAGCAGGCGACTGGTCTCAGCCTCACTGGACAGGCGATGGGAACAAGTGAGGACGTGCCATGCGACCACAGGGTCTGGGGTGGCGCCAACGGTGAAGTCACCTAAGTAGGGCTCAAGGGCGAGGTGGAAGCTGGAGGGGCGACAGGGAATAGAGCGCGGACGACACGACTTGCGTCATATAACTGGTCGGCCAGGGTGGTGACATACGGCAGGGTGTAGTATGCCCACAGGCCCTCACCATGTGCCCAGATCCAAAAACTCAGCTCTGGAACTGCTCGTCGGCCTGAAGCGGCGGCGGCGAAGTCTCAAAGTCCTTTTGCCTGCAGCCGGCACCCAGAGTGGGGCCAAAGATGAAGGTCACTGTCTACCGCGGTCGCTGAGTCTGTTGTTGTGCCAGGTAGTGCATGGCAGCAGACACAACCGGGCTGGCGTGCCCTGGAGAGATGAAGGATGCTGGTGCACTGGCGGTAGTCAGAGAGACCAATGATTGAAGTGCCACAAGCTGTTGCGTCAGGGCGGCGAGCTGTTGCTGAAGGGCAGCGAGGGGGTCAGGGTTGTCGCCAACGACGCCAGAGGGCTACTGTCGCCGCTGCTACTCCTACTGCTCCTGCTGTTGTTGCTGTAGGTACTTTTGCTTCTGCTGCTGCTGCTGCTCTTGCTAGTGTTGTTGCTCCTGCTGCTGCTGCTCTTGGTACTGCTGCTGCTACTGTTGCTGCTGTTGTTGTTGTAGTTGCTACTGTTGATGTTGATACTGTTGTTGCTGCTACTGTTCCTGCTGCTGCTGTTGCTGCTACTGCTGCTGCTGTTGCTGCTGCTGCTGCTACTGTTGCTGCTGCTGCTACTGCCGCTGCTACTACTGCTGCTGCTGTCGCTGCAAGAAAGGGGGGGTGGGGGTCCCCTCAACAGAGGAGGACCCCTCCCCAGTGGGGCTACCAGCTATGGTTTGATGCCCCTTTGTTTTGGTTTCTTTTAGTGTGTGTTGCTGGTGTCAGCAGTGACGGCAGCTGAGGGCGGTGGACGTCTTGCCTACCTTAGGTTTTCTTTCCCCTTCCCTTGCCCCCTCGGTTTTTTGGGGTTGATGATGTCAGTAGTGACATCAGCAGTGACGTCAGTAGTGATGTCAGTAGTGACGTCAGGAGCGGGATGCTCACATCAGCAGTGGCGGTTGTTGGGGCCACTGCTGCAGCTGCTGTTACTGCTGCTGCTGCTACTGCTGCTGTTGGTGCTGTTGTTGTCGCTGCTGCTGGTACAGCTACTGCTGCTGTTGCTGTTGTAGCTGCTGCTGCTCCTCTGGTTGCTACTGCTGCTACAGCTATGACTGCTGCTGCTGTTTCTCCTGTTGCGCCTATAGTTGCAGCAGCAACTGTTGCTACTACGGGTTGCTGTGACTGCTATGGCTGCTGCATCAGCAAAGGCAGCAGCTGCAGGTGCGGCAACGAAGCTAGTGGGGTGCGAGATTTTTCTCTTACATTTTTTCCCCTTCTCTTCTCTGTCACAACGGGCAACTGCTCATTGTTGGATGCGAGCAACGGGCTACTGCATGCTGGCAGTGAGCTGGTGCTCACTGGCAGCGAGTTGCTGCTCATTGGCAGAGAGCTGCTGCTCGCTGCTCGCTCGCTGCGGGCAGCGAGCAGTAGCAGCCTTTGCTGGCTTTTGCTGGCAGCTGCTCGCTACTGTTGCAGCTGCAGCTTGTTGCTGCTGCGGCTCACTGATGCGGCTACTACTGCTGCACGTTGTTGCAACTGCTTCTTGCTACCGCTGCTACTCGCTGCTGCTGCAGGCTGTTGCTGCTGAGAGCTGTTGCTACGGGCTGCTGCTGTTGCGGGCCACTGCGAGCTGCTACTTCTGCCTCATGTTGCTCCTGCTACTGCATGCAACTGCTACTGGCTACTGCTGCCACTGCTCGCTGCCGTTGCTTGCGGCTGCCGCTGCTACAGATTGCTGCTGTTGCCTGCTAGTGCCAGTCACTGCACCTGGGTGACGTTGCAGCGTGTGTCGTTGCCCGCAGGTGTCGGACACGGCCTGCTGCTCACCTCCTCGCGTCACGCGTGGGGGTCAACGCTGCCGAAAAAGCTTTGGCAGCATTTCCCCTGGCCCAGTAGCCGTGGGAAAAAGGCTGACGCCGCCACCAGGCGGGTCAATGCTGCTGGAAAAAATCCGACAGCATTTCCCCTACACTGGCGCGTTTGGGGGTCCGCCGGCGTTGGCTGGCACCTGTACACAAGTCTTCTACTGCTGTTACTACGCTTTGGCTCTGATACTAGGCTAGAAAACCTAGGCAGCAGGTTGGGGCAGCGGCGTTGTTGATGTAGCGTGTGGGCTTCCACGCTCGTTGCTTAAGTCTGTTGCCCCCTCAGTCTGCTGCTCTAGAGTCTAAGTCTGGAAGCTCTCGGTTTCTTACTTAGAAACGCGCGCACCAGTGTTCGCGCCAGAAAGCAGCTGAAAACTGAAAGTGACTGATTAGGAATGAAGAATGAGCAACAATGGGAGACCCCTCCAAGTTCTAGCTCCCCCCCACTAGTGTAGAACTTGTTACTCAGCTAACCAGCCAA
>SZWC01019546.1:22724-32934 GCA_023375785.1 Penium margaritaceum | reverse complement strand
CACTCACGGACGTACGCCGACCGAACTCACAGCCTTCTTAAACGAGTCGCGCTTCAGTGCCTTGGTCAGGAAGTCAGCCAACTGCCGTGCTGTCTCAACCCACACGATGCTGATGCTGCCGTCATGTAACAATGAGCGCACATAGTGATACTCAACGTTGATGTGCTTTGTGCGTGTGTGATGCACGCCGTCATTGTCGGCGATGGCCATGGCACTCTCATTGTCACAATGCAACGTGATGGATGGGACGGACTGACGCAACTCGGACAACAGACGACGCAACCACACACTCTCACACGCGCCTGATCCAAGAGCCACGTACTCAGCCTCAGCAGTGCTGCGTGCAATGCACCCCTGCTTGCCACTGCGCCACGACACAGCCGTGCCGCCAATCAGAAAGATCCAGCCTGTGCGACTCTTACCGTCAGGACTGCCGGCCCAGTCGCTGTCGGTGTAGCCCACTGCGACAACAGACGGTTGGCGGCGGAACATGAGACCTCGCCGAGGAGTCGAGACGACATAGCGCAGTACTCGGATCGCGGCCTCATGGTGGAGGTGACGCGGCTCCTGAGAAAACTGGGCCAGGAGGTTGACGGCGAACGCGATGTCTGGACGCGTCGTCGTCGCCAGGAACATCAGTGACCTGATCACTCGCAGGTACGTGGTCACGTCAACTGGCTCCCCCACAAAAGCTGGGTCAGGACTCTTCAGCTTCACCTGGCCATCGGGCGACATGGGTGAGGATGCGCTCGGCACGAGTGGGAGGTCCTCAGCGAAGCGAGTGGACAGAGTTTGCACATCAGCAGCCTGATGGACATGGAGGATGCCGTGGGAGCGATCATGCTCGAGCTCCATGCCCAGGAAGACTCGGGCAGACCCGAGATCCTTCATCTGGTAGGTGGCGTGCAGCAGGTCCTTGACGCGTTGGATGGCGGCCATGTCTGGCGACGCAATGAGGAGGTCGTCGACGTACACCAGAACAGCAGCGAAGGTCTGGCCTCGCGGACTGACAAACAGTGCAGGGTCCGCGGAGCTGCGCTGGAGCCCACCACGAAGGAACGTGCTGCTGATCTCCTGGTTCCAGCACCGAGGCGACTGCTTCAGGCCATAGAGGGCCTTCGTCGAAGTCGCCACACTCTCCCGGTGCCATCGTCGAAGCCTGGTGGCTGCACCATGTAAAGCTCCTCACCCTCCAATGAACCATGGAGGAAAGCGTTGCTCACATCCATCTGATGCAGCTCCCACCCGTACTGGGCGACCAGGCTGAAGAGCGCCCGGCTGGTGGAGAACCGGCCAACTGGGGCAAAGATCTGGTCATAGTCGACCCCAGGGACCTGGGCAAACCCCTTTGCAGTGAGGCGGGCCTTGTACTTGTCCAAGGACCCGTCTGGTTTCCACTTGCGCCGAAAGACCCACTTGGCGCCGATGGCCTTCCGACCTGGAGGAAGGTCGACAAGGTCATACACGTGGTGCTGTCGGATGGCGGCGAGCTCATCAACGCAGGCAGCGTCCCAATGTACGGCCTCAGGAGAGGCTCGTGCCTCACGCAAGGTGGCTGGGTCCTCCGGGCGTGCTGTGGAGCGGACTGAGAGAGCATGTGCCTCTCGCGCCCCAGGTGGGATGCGCGCCAGGGCAGCCATGACAGCGTGCCGATGCTCGTGATGGAGCATGGCGTAGCCCAATGCGGAGCCCGGGTGCAAATCGGCGATGATGGCCGATGTGGTCAGGCCCAGGGCCTTGGTGCCAGGGTCCCCACTCACGATCGTGGGAGTGGAGGAGGCACGTGGAGCCACGGGGGGTCGAGGCGGTACCGAGCGCGGTGCGACGGTCTGCACGCTCACCGTTGGCCTGGGTCGGAGGCTGCCGCCAGGACCACGTGTGTAGCGTGGTAAGGCATGCGACGGCGCTGAGTCTGATGGGCCAGTGGAGGCGACTGGGGCTGTCGGCCCGGAGAGATCAGCGGACACGACGGGGGCTGCCGGCCCGGAGGGACCAGCAGACGCGACTGGGGCTGCTGGCCCGGAGGGACGAGCGGACGCGACTGGGACAGCTGGCCCAGAGGGACCAGCGGACGCGTCTGTGGCAGCTGGCCCGGAGGGACCAGCTGATACGACTGGGCCAGCTGGCCCGGAGGGACCAGCGGACGTGACTGGGGCAGCCGGCTCGGAGGGGCCAGCGGACGCGACTGGGGCAGATGCACGGGAGGCAGACAAGGGGTACGTGGACCGGTGCATTTTCCCCTGAGCACAGTCAATGCACTCAGTGGGGCACGGGAGAGGGAAAGTCTCCGGGTCAAGGCCCGAGGCAGGTTGGGTGCGAAGCATGCTGTCCACAACGGCAGAGTGGACGTGGCAGAGGCGGCGGTGCAAGAGGCGGGTGTGCTGAGGAGAAAGCGTACTGGTGACGAGCACATGGCCGGTGGCGGCCGACGAGGAGGAGACGGGAGAAGAAGAGGAGAGACGAGGAACATGCCACAGGTTGCCACGGGCAGTGGCGTGCAGGACGACAAGACCAGACGGACGCAACGACACAGTGCCAACACCACGCGAGTGCACAACATCCATGCTCATGCGGTCAAGGGCAGTCACGGACAGGAGGCTGAGCTCGAGACCAGGGACGAAGAGGACATCGGTCAGAAAGACGTCACCGGCAGGACCACGAAAACGAACGACGCCAACACCACAGACAGGCAACACCTGTTCAGAGCCCGTCCGGACACCGGAGAAATCGCCGACAGGACCGAGCATACTGAAGGCCTCACGAGAGGCCGTCATGTGATGCGTGGCCCCGGAGTCGATGATCCAGGTCTCAGCAGGGTCCTGGACCGGGGTCGCTAGATCGCTTACGGTCACATGGCAGCAGGCGAGGGACGCGGACGCGGTGGACGGAGGCGCGAAACGGGACTGCCAATCGTCAAGCCAGGCAACATCATCAAGAAGAGAGGCAGAGGAGGCCACGGGCAACGACGAGATAGACGAGGAAATGGGACACGACCGCAGCTCAGTCTCAGTCATGCGGGGCGGGGTAGGAGAGCAGGAGGTGACGCAACTGGCACTTCCCTGGGGAGGAGGGCGAGGCAGGCCGAGCTGGAGTGCGATAAACTGCTCCAGCTGACGCTCACGGGAGGAGGGCCCGGGAGAGTAGACGGAGTGCGGAGTAACGGCGCCGGAGCCCAGGTAGTAGGAGGGCTGCGCCGTTGAAGGGAGCGGGGGCGCCGACAGCTGCGGGTAGTACTGTTGCGGCGCGGGTGTCTGCGGGACAGGCGAAGCTGTCGGAGTGGCAGAGCCGCTGGACGAGGTCAAAGTGGTCGGGCCAGCAGCGGCGACGGCGGCAGAGGCGAGGCGGCGCTCCTGCTGGCGCCGCATGGTAGCGATGACGCGCGCCTCGTCCGTTGGGAGAGGGCACGTGTACCACCCGTGCCCGGGCTGACCACAGTTGTGGCAGACCGAGCCACCACCGCTGGACCCGGTCGACGACTGCTGCTGCTGCTGTTGCTACTGACCCTTGCCCTTCTTGTTCCGGTTCTTCTTCTTCTTCCCCGACGACGATGAGGTTGCTGCGGCAGGGGAGGCGACGGCCACGGAGGCAACGGCAGGGGAGGCGACAGCAGGGGAGGCGACGACAGGGGATGCAAGCACCTCCGCACGATGGAGCTGGGACTCCTGGCGAGCTTCCTCAATGTGGAGGAAGAGCTCGTATGCCCAGGGCATGAGGGTGCCCTGGGTCGCCATGGTGGAGAGGATGTCCTGGGGGTAGTGGACGAGGACGTCGGCGTAGTCGCTGGTGGCGCCGCGCTTGATGGTGAGGAGCGCGGACAGAGGGGGCGGAGCAGATGTGCCGAGACGACGGAGGATGTCCTCCGCCCGCTGCCAGTAGGCAGTGACCGTCTCGGTCTCTCCCATGTGCAGGGAGTTGAACTCCCGGAGTAGACGGCTGATCTCAGCGTCGCTGGAAAGGCGATGAGGCCTGGTGAGGACGTGCCAGGCGGCTGCAGGGTCTGGGGTGTCGCCAGACGTGACGTCGCCGAGGAAAGGCTCTAAGGCCAGGCGGGAAGCTGGAGGGGCGACTGGGACAAGGGCACGGACGGTGCGACCAGCGTCATACAAGTGGTCGGCCTGGGTGGGGTCGTAAGGGAGGGTGTAGTATGCCCACAGGCCCTCACCCTGCGCCCAGATCCGGAAGCTGAGCTCCCAGCTCCGGAACTGCTCGCCGGCCTGAAGCGGCGGGAGCGGAGTCTCATAGTCCTTCTGCCTGCGGCCGGCACCCAAAGTGGGGCCAAGTCCGGAAGTGACTGTCTGCCGCTGGCGCTGAGTCTGCTGCTGTGCCAGGTAGTACGTGGCAGCAGACACAGCTGGGCTGGCGTGCCTTGGAGGGACGAACGGCGGTAGACCACTAGTGGCAGTCCGGGCGGCTACAGGCTGTAGCGCTGCAAGCTGCTGCGTCAAGGCGGCAAGCTGTTGCTGAAGAGCAGCGAGGGGGTCAGGATTGCCGCCGACGACACCAGCGGGCTGCAGCAGCTCCTGTTGCTGTTGCTGCTGCTACTGCTGCTGCTACAGCGGCGGCGGCGGCTGCTGCTGCTGTTGCTGCTGCTGCTGCTGCTGTTGCTGCTGCTGCTGCTGCTGTTGCTGCTGCTGCTGCTGTTGTTACTGCTGCTGCTGCTGCTGCTGCAGCGGCGGCGGCGGCTGCTGCTGCTGTTGCTGCTGCTGCTGCTGTTGCAAGAAAGGAGGGGTAGGGGTCCCCCCCAACAGAGGAGGACCCCTCTCCACTTGGGCTACCTTCCATGGTGTGGTGTCCCTTGTTGTGTGTTTTGTTTTGTCCTTTTTTTTTGTGTTTTGTTTTGTCTTTGCTGATCATTGCAGGGGTGGTGGGAGTTCTACCCACCCCTTGGGTTTTTCTCCCTTCCCTTTCTCCCCCCCCCCCTTTTTGTTTTTTTTTGTTTTTTTTTGTTTCTTGTTGATGACGTCAGCAGTGACGTTAGCAGCGGGATGCTGACGTCAGCAGTAGGGTTGGGGCCGCCGCTGTTGCTGTTGGTGCTGCTGCAGACGCTGCAGCTGCTGCTGTTGCTGCTGTTATGGCTTGCGGCGGCTGTTGGTGCTGTTGCCGGTGCGGCTGCGGCTGTAGGTGCTGCTGATGCAGGTGCTGCTGCAGCTGCTGCTCTGGCTGCTGCAGCAGCTGCTGCTGCTGCTCCTGCTGCTGTGGCTGTGGCTGCTGTTGCAGCTGCTGCGGCTGGGGCTGCTGCGGCGGCTGCAGTTGCTGTGGCTGCAGTGGCAGCTACAGTGGCGGTTGCTGCAAGCTGCTGTGGCTGCTGAGGCTGCTGTGGCTTGCTGCTGCTGCTGCTGCTGCTGCAGCTGCTGCTGCTGCTGCTCCTTAACAGAGGGACAGGGGGGGTAGGTCCTCGTTTTTGTTTTTTTTTTTCGGTTTTGCTTGCTCGCTGCGAGGAGCTCGCATCTCGCAGCTCGCTGCGAGCAGGTGGCTGCTCGCAGCGAGCAGCTGGCTTCTCGCTGCTCGTTGCGAGCAGCTAGCTGCTCGCAGCTGCAGTAGCTGCTACTACGAGCTGCTGCAGTTGCAGCTGCTGCAAGCTGCTGCAGCTGCTGACGCCTGCTGCTGCTGATGTTGCCTGCTGCAGCTGCTGCCGTTGCTGCTGCTGCCGCCTGCTGCTGCTGCTGTTGCTTGCTGCTGCGAGCAGCTGCTGCTGCTGGTGCTGCCGGCTGCTGCTGCTGCGGGCTGCTGCTGCTACGAGCTGCTGCTGCTGCCAGCCGCTGCTATCTGCTGCTGCTGCTGGCCGCTGCTGCCACTGCTCGCTGCCGCGGCAAGCTGCTGCTGCTGCTGCTGGCTGCTGCGTTCAGTCACACCTGAGGACGTCCATGCCTTGCGCCGTTGTCAGCAGGTGCCTCGCGTGGTCGGCCGCTTACTCCCTTGCGTCCAGCGTGGGGGTCAGTGCTGCCGGAAAAAATCCGGCAGCATTTCCCCTGGCCCAGTGGCCGTGGGAAATTTTTTGACGCCGCCACCAGGCGGGTCAATGCTGCCGGAAAAAATCCGGCAGCATTTCCCCTGCACTGGCACGTGTGGGAGTCCGCCGGCGTTGCCTTGCACCTGTACGTTAGTCTACTGCTGCTGCTGCTACGCTCTGGCTCTGATACCAAGAGAGAAAACTAGGTAGCAGGTTGGGGCAGCAGCGTTGTTGATGCAGCGTGCGGGCTTCCACGCTCGTTGCTTAAGTCAGCTGCCCCCTCAGTCTGCTGCTCTAGAGTCTAAGTCTGGAAGCTCTGGGTTTTGTTACTCAGAAACGCGCGCGCCAGTGTTAGCGCCAGAAAGCAGCTGAAAACTGACAATGACTGATTAGGAATGAAGAATGAACAACAATGGGAGACCCCTCCAGGTTCTAGGCCCCCCCCAGCTTTGTAGAGCTTGTTACTCAGTTCAACAGCCAATCAGAAAATAGCTCAGTTCAGGCTGGCAGGTTTTCTCGGTGAGGCCTGCCAGGCAGTCGACAGCCCAAAACCCGGGCGTCGTCCGTTTTGCCTGAAAACTGGACCATACCATAATACCGCCGCTGCGAACGCAGCCGTGCGGTCAGAATCTGCTAGAAAAGTAGTAACGAGGAGTTATGGCAGCCTAAACACAGATAGTGCCCACAACGGTTTATGCTACCAAACAGGACCACGCAGCATGCAACTGGGACCCTAGGCAGTGCATGACGATGCAGACGCGATGGGACGCGCTGGACGCATGCAAGCGGAAACTGCGGTGTCAATGACCGCCGGCAGCACGACCGCCGAGGAGGCCTGCCGATGGAGCTGAGCGCGTCGCCGGAGAGAGGAGGCTCCAGCGAACTGCGAGAAGACCTCAGCGTGCGTCGGCTCCACCGGACGACACTCCATTATCGTCGAGTCTCGCCGTCAGTCATCTGCACGCCGATGTACACAAGCCGGGAGGACACAACAGAGCACAATGAGAGATGCGAAAAAAAACCAACACTGGAGAGATCTTTGGACTGACAGTGATAATTGCTGGGTTATCAAGAGCCGGAGAAGTGGAGGGAGCTCAAGAAAACACATGGGCCTGGCAAGCGGTGCTCGCAGGCATAGAATCCCCCATCTGTCGAGAAACCTCATACGTGGTAACGTGTGTGATGGACAGCAACATGATTGAAGTCAGATCACGGTAGGTGAGGGACTCAAAGAAGAGCGCGTCGCTGGAATCAACAATGCGATGACAAGCAGGGTCCGAAAAATGCCATGCCTTCGACCGCGGGGAGATGTTGACGAAGGCACACAAGCGACCCCGCGGTGAGACCTTGGACCCCCGTTGGTCCTCGGTGTACCACATAGAAGCCAAGGATCCCCAAACGCGAGCGAGGCACAAGTCAGCACGGTGGCCAAACCAGAGCTCATACGGTGTGACGTGGTCCGGAAGAGGACCGTGCGGGAGGCGGTTCCAGACCCAACCCAAGTCATGTAGGCGAAGCCTTCAAAAGCCAAGGACTCCGAGATACGGCACTCAGACCGCATAGCGCGAACCGCATCCTCCATGGTGTGGTTCCAGCACTCAGAAACACCATTCTGCTAAGGAGTAGCAAGAGCAGAGACACGGTGAAAAATCCCGTGCTCGGCGAAGAAGCTGTCCATCTCACTTAGAAACTCACCGCCGCGATCCGAGCGGAAGGTGTGCAACGTGTGGCGGGACTGACGCTCAGCCATCACTAGCCAGAGGCAAACCACAAGGGCGGCGTCAATCTTCTGGCACATGTTGTAGACCCACTGCATCTTGGTGAAGTCTTCAGTCAGGGTCAGGAAGTATCGACCCCGATCGGACAGAGACTCGACAGGTAGGGGACCAAGAAGGTCCGAATGGACGAACTCAAGAGGGCGAAGTGCGCGTGAACGGGAGTCAGGATAAGTGCAACGATGCATCTTACCCTGAGCATAGAAGAGATAGTTGGTCTTGGGCGGCTTCTCGAAAGAAGCCGCGTCAAGACCGAGAGCAGGCTGTGTTCGAATGAGCTTCGACACAGTGTCGGAGCCTGCATGACATAGGCAGCGATGAAGCAATCGCTGGTGCTCAGGAGACACACCAGTGACAAAAACCCGAGCGGAAGGGGAGGGGGAGCAAGGAGCACAAGTCCAAGAGACACGATACAGATCATCCACAACAAAGGCACAAAGGAAAATGCTACGAGTGTCAAGAGCAGTCATAGTCGCGGACTCCGCAGTGTGCTCCACAGAGAGTCCCATCAGTATGTAAGCACGTACAAAAAGCAAGCTGAGCTCAAGGTCAGGCAAAAATAGCACATCGGAAAGATACAGGGGGCCAGACGAACCATCAAAATGGATGACCCCAACACCCTAGACTGGCAAGGACTCACTTGACCCTGTGCGGACTAAAAAAACAGATGCAACAGGTCCGAAAACAACGAAATCACTACGATGATAGGTCATGTGATGAGTGGCACCGGAATCGATGATCCAAGTGCCACCGGGATCACGACTAGAGGACGTCACTGTACAACAAGCAACGGAACACTCGACCTCGAATGGACGTTGGGTAGTAGGTGGGCAGGAACGACGAAGGGCACACAGGTGAGACTCATGAATCCAGTATGTAGAGTCAGGCCCATTGTCATCACATGCCGACTGTGCTCCCCCCACCGAGTCATCTCGATTCACAAGAACAGATGAAGAGACAGTCTGTGAATTACCCGACTGTGACAACACACTCGTATCTCCCTGAAAGTGAAGCGCCAGAAGGGGTCAAAGTTTGGTGATGGTGCGGTCACGTGGGTCTGGATTGTCTCTGGTCGCCGGTGGTGAAGCGGGAACTGCTGCGGTCGTGGTCGTCGCGCGCCCGGAGGATGTGCTGCTCGAAGTAGACCATAGTGCGTGCGCAACCTGGAGCCCACGAGTAATCCGCACCCATTCGAGCAGTTGCTGGCACTCGATGTAGCGATGGGCGCCTCCACAGTTGTAGCGGTGAACAGAGCGTCCACTGCTACTGCTCAATGACGACTACTGCTGTGGCTGCTGCTGGCCCGAGCCAGGCCTCCGTCGCCCCTTCTTCCCCTCAGCTGCTGCCGCAACACCCTGTGTCTGAGTCGGTGTAATCGGGATAGAAGGGGAGGAGGACGACGAGATAGAGGATGGAGATGGAGTTTTCAGGAGGGGTGTCGGTAGTGATGCAATGACTACTGCAGCAATGGAGGTTCTCACTGATGAGCCACGGCTACCTCACGGGCCAAAGTCACCTGGAGGAAAAGGTGGTGCATCCAGGGAAGAAGCTGTAGTGAGGCCGAGAAAGGCTCGGGCACGACATCGTTGTACCGCCTGAAGATATCTGTGTTCTCAAGGCGAACCCCGAGCATGATCGTGCGGAGCGCCCACAATTGTGTGCCTCTTGAAGTGCCAAGGCGCGTGTAAATGCGCATGGCACGTTGCCAGTAGTCGGCTGCAGGCTCGGCAGGCCCCTTGGCAAAGGGAGTGAAAGGCATGGATGTGCGCAGCGCGGGTGGCGTGCATCTCTATAGTAAGCAGGGACAGTGCTAGGTCCCAACCCCCGCGTGGATCTGCGCCGGTGCCTGTACCCGCCTCGCCAAGGAATGGGCGGAAGTCGACAATGGTCTCGTGCGGCATGGCGTAGAGAAGTTTGCGCATCGCCCTAGCCGCCGTCAGCACCGGAGTTCGGTCCGTAGTCTGATACATACTGTGATAGTAGGGCCACACGCCCTCTAAAGTGGCCCATACCTGGAAAAGAATCTCCCAGCAGTCAAGGCTTTCTTGCTGACGTACCTTGGGGACCGCGTCTCGAAGTCCTTGGGTTGCCGTTCCATAGGGAGTGCAACCACTGGCTTAGTAGGACGAGGGAAGGGAAAGGCGCCGGGAAGAGGGAAGTCGGTGGGGTGAAGATCAGGCAACGATCAAAACTCCAGAAAGCGAGACGTGTGTGGGGGCCGAGAGCTTGTCTGAAGCTGGCGGATACGATTCTGAAGCACACAAATCTCGCATTCCAGGGAGTCGCCCTCCATGCCTGGCATGTCTGGATCAACGTCCCAAGGATCAAGAGGTGGCGGGTCGGCTCCAGCTCCTGTCTCCGATGCTAGAGCTGACTGCTGTGTAGAGGGTGCGAATCTGGCCGCTCCCTCAGGAGTCTGTCGTGGAGTCGTGGAATGTCCTCGAAGGAGCTCGGCAAGTGTACGGATGGCGTCAATCTGCTCCTG
>SZWC01019545.1:35550-47773 GCA_023375785.1 Penium margaritaceum | reverse complement strand
GAATTTGGAAAAACTGAGCCCACCACTAGAAAATGCAGCTCAAAACCTTTCAGATCAACCCATAAAACAGGGTCATCAACAGGGGATTTTGAAAGATATGCCCTCTTGAAAACAGGGTATGCTTCTGCTCCTACTCCAACTAGACCAGCCAAATTGTAAACGGCGTTTCTCCCAAACGAATTGATGGAATGCAAATATTTTTGCACCAATGGAAAGCTTAGGAAAACTACTACAATTCAAATGTGCCACTTTTTAAATTTGACAAAGAAACGAGAGAGTTATGGTCATCACAAGGCGACAGTCTTACTCATAGAGAAGAGTGTAGTCCTGACCGACCTCGTTTTGAGCATAACTATCACTCCGACTGTCGGATCTTTGCAATCTTAGACTTGTTGGAAAGCTTGTCTTGCGAACTTGAAGATCCAGTGGTCGATCGTCAAATTTGGTCAAGGTTTGACCCTAACACGTCACTCTCAAAGTGACGGCCTGTGCTGGCTGAATCTGGCAGAATCTAGCTCTGATACCAAATGTTGGATCTGGAGGAGAGAGGGAGCCTTGGAGCAGCGAGCATGTGGGACTGAAAGGGCATCACTTGTGCTGAAGAATGGTTGTTGAATCACTCAAAATGATGGAGTATATATAGAGCTAGAGCTTGGGCAAGTCAGCCCTCTCACAAGCCACACCACTTAGCCATGGAGGCTAAGGCTCACACACTAGAGTCCACAATCTCACACAAGGGAGGAAATCATCCTAACAATCAGGCTGACCAGTCACACATGACCACGAGAGCTAGAGAATGCTCTCATGGCACACTCCGAGTGGTCACATCACCCACAAACCCATGGAGAATCGCCATGTGTCCATGGCTAGCACACAAGGATCTCACCTCACCTAAAAAGTAAGGAGAGGTACCTTTATCCTAGTCAGCACACTCTGACAAGGCAATCCTAAGACCAAGGACCTTTTTGGATATTTCTGCCATCAGGTCTTGACCCTGGACCTCTTGCCTTTTTCTTTTCTCAGGCTAAGGCATGGAGCCATCGCCCATGGCCACCCAGACATCGGCGGTCCATGTCCCCCGAAACTTCGAAAATTAATATCTCCCAATCCGACCGTTGGATCGGCCTGAAACTTGGACTGTAGATAATTTGCCACCTGATCTTTCCAATGGTGAAGGCGGATCGACGATCGGAGCAAGCATCTGGAATTTTCCTGGAAGTTGCTCCTGTGGACCTGAAACTGAGCCGGACGGTTCCTTTCCCAATACTTTTGCCTCTCCTCTCCTTGTTCTCTTCGCCCCTCCACGCCTGACCTTCCCTCACACTCTTCCCTTACGGGTGGCTCCGTGTTACATTCTCAGCACCGCCTGCCCAGCTACCTCTTCACCATTATCATTGTGTGCCCTTGCGGGTGACTGTCACAATAATATCCAAGGTACACACGGTGACCAAAAAATTTCTCATCTACCCCTACATGTTGCCATCTGCTCCTGGCTGTTTCGGGAGCTCAACCGCTAGAAATACTCCTCTACCCTTCTCGGAGGCGGTTCACCTCATCCGGATCCTGCGGCTAACGGCTCGGACGGTGTCACCGACCGAGCCTCACCATCTCCTCCGACTACCTGGTCCAGCCCGCCACGATGCCGGGCAACGGGCCACGCGGGAAAACCAACGACAAGATCAACCCGCTAACACGCCTCCATCCATGAAAGACAAAAAACGGGAAAGCAGCATGTCCGCGACCAACAAAACGGATAAGGCATCGGCTTGTCTTCCCCAAGCAACAGAGGCCACCAAGGGTAGCCCATCCTGTGGAGACGCAAAGCGACTCTGCATAGAGCATCAGCAGGAGCAGCGGCACGGTGGTTGCGGCTGCACGCGTCGCACCACCCCCTTAGCAGGGAACTCACCCTAGCACTAGCACCTAGGACCAAAAGCCTACGAGCCCCAATAGTACTGAGGCTAGTATGATGTCCCTTTGTACCTTGCTTCTGTTCATCAATCAATCAATCATCTTTTGATCTTTCGTCGCTTCTGCTCCCACTTTCACTTCGTTGCATGTGATCGTCTCACCCCTCGCTTCCGCTTCATGCTCGGCTTCACCCATTTTCCTAGCACGATTCGTCCCACCTCTCTCCAAGGCTACGAGTACTTCCTCACCATTCTGGATGATCATTTGCGCTTTGGCGCCAGAATCCCTCTCAAATCCAAGGCTAATGCCAAGCCCGCATTTATCAAGTGGTCCAAGTATCAAATGACCTGTCTCAACCAGTCCATTGGTAAAATATGGACAAAACAGAGGTGGCAAATTGTTTTCTCATGAACCCCGTGAGTTTCTGTCAAAGCGTGGCATTGGGCATGAGATGAGTGCACCAGAAGCACCAGAGCATAACAGAGTGGCAGAAAGATGCAACGGGGTCCTAGTTGCTCTCACTCGCACTCTACTTGTGCATACTGGAGCGCCAGAAACCTTCTGGACCTATGCACTTCGATATGCGACTAGAGTCCTCAACTACTATCCAGCCAAGCATCTGCCTGATGTCATCCCAGCTGAACTTTGGCTGGGATACAAGCCAGAAATTTCCAAACTTCGAGTGTGGGGTTCTACAGCCTACGTCCTGATCAACAAGGCTGACAGAGCTCATGCTCATCTCTCCAAAGTTGGCCTGCGAGCCATGCGCCGCATGTTCATGGGGTTTGACCTCAACTCTTTTGGCTATTTATTCTACGAGCCCGACCTCATGCGTGAAACCTGTAGCACTGATGTCCACTTCGATGAGATTACCCCTTTCTTCTGTCAATCATCGTCCATCTCAACTATTCCCCTTACCAGGACACTTCTCCCAGAACAACCTACCAGTGTTGACCTAGGTACCTCGGACAATGGTACAACGGTGTCCACAACGGTACACCATTATGGACAAAAGAGGGAAGCACATCGATGTGGGCCTAGGGGGCCCTTGAAAACCATGAAAACCACTACTTTTGAGTTTAAAAGACAGGTCACAAAAGTGTCACAGAAAAGCCTAATACACCCATTTCTTATCCTATTCACTTTTGTAAGCCCATTATGAAGCATGCTTGGACCACAAATTCAGTATGCATTTTGTCATGTTCTACTCTAAAAACAGAAAAGCCTTCAACACCCATGTGACCTATGCATTCATGTCTAGTACAATAACATCTTCTGGGCTCATAAGCATGTCTAGCTATTGAGCCAACTGACAAGTGTACAATTTCTGGATGTTGCAAACACAACCATTTTCTTGGCTCACAAGCATAAGACCAAGAGTCAGGCATTCATGGACTTGAGCCAGAAGAAAGAGAAGTTTGCAAAATGGTCACTTGAACACAGGTTTGTCAAATGGAATTGAGCATTATGATGTTTGTGCACAAACTCTACTTTCTACCACGTACTGGACGCTTCTGGCTACCCCCAGCAGCAGCACCAATGCCACTTGCTGCAGTTGTGGCTGCTCTCTTTGGCCCACGTGTGGCCGCAGCTGCCATAGGTGAGCTTGGACCTGCATCACCCATCTCGGTTTCAGCTGGCTCCTCATCATTAGCAGCCTCTGCATCCTCTCCCCCTCCTTCCCCCCCACCATCCCGAGCTACTGCTGCTGAGGTTGATGGAGCCTTATTACGTATACGAACACGGCGTGCATGTGGGAGGCCAGGGCAGTCCCCCATCACCCTGATGTTTGCCTCAATCCTTACCACCTCATCATCAAATGTTGCTGCCTCCTCCTCCTCCTCCTATCCCTCATCATCACTATCATCATCACTGTTGTAATCCCTCAATTCCTCCTCCTCATACACTATCTCCCCGTCATCCTCACTTGCCTCCCCTTCCCCCTCGTCTGCTGCCCTGACCAGCTGCTCTGCTGCACGCCTTCCTTTGCGCCCGTAGTGCTTGCGGAGTCTGACGTTGCAACGTACCAGGAGCTCCAGTGTTGATACAAGTAGACGATTCCTCCTTGTAGTGTGAATGAGCTCATGGGTGGAGAATGCTCTCTCACATTCAGATGAGGAGCAGGGTTGGGACAGAATCTTGAGTGCCAAATCACGAAGAACAGGAATGTAGACAGTGAAGTTCACATGCCATTCCACGGAAGACATGGTGCGACATTTCACCTTTGCAAGAGCAGCAACATCCTTAGCATTTTTGCTCACGGTGATGGTTGTGTTGATCTCAATCATGACCTGAGCCTTCCGGAATGCACTCATCTCCTTCATGAGCTGGTCATGCTTCTCCTCAGGTACAAGAGCATCTGCCATAGCCTGCCAAGCCTGCATTGTCACATAGTCACCTGACAGGTCATTTCCAAAGTGCTCAGGGTGGACACGTCTGGCAGCAGCGTACAAGAGACAGTTCATGTTCTTCAACCAGCAGTGGTTCAACCGGCCCAAGACAAGGTCCACGTGAACCTTTGCAACCTTGGCTGCTTTCTTCCCTCTCTTCTTTACCAACGCAGCCACCTCTTCATAACAGTCCAGCAGCGTCTCATAGATCTCACCTACTCCTCCTCCAGGGCTGTCTGCCACTCGCAGTGCTTTCACCACTAGCTCCAAAAGATCCTTCAACCGCCAAACCTGCACCCAGAACACTTTGCGCCTCACAATGCGACGCACTTCTTTCTTGCGGGCCTTGTACCCACTGCCCTTTTTGCTGCCCAGCTGCTTCCACAAGTCAGACTCAACCAGCTTCTCAAGGTTCTCCTTCTACTCCAGCATCCTCTCAGCCATACTGAACACCGATGCAAACCGGGTGTCACAGCGATTGACCAACACCTTGCCATTGGTCCATGCCTTCAGCCACCCACGCAGCATCTCATTTTGCAGAAAAAAGATACAACCTTTCCACGGCGAGCAACCACTCCAGCCCTCCATGCACACTTGGCTACATCTTTCATCACTAAGTCTTTATTATGTGCAGAACAATCCTGCCAGAAAATACAATGGTACTTCACAGCCAGCTCACCAAATGCCTTCTTGTTGGTGCTAGTGTTATCACAAATGACGGAAACAACCTCTGAGGTGTCCACCTCCAGAATTGCAACCTCAATGATGCTGGCAGTGTACTCCGCATCCCTTAACATACTGCTGGCATCTCGGCTGAAGATGTGCACGCTCCCTTGCGTGTTGACGGCCATCGCATTGTAGATGGGCCGAATCTGCTTGTCGCTCAATTCGTTAACGGCGAGGCTCGTCCCGTAGATGTTCCAAGCTTGTTTTAGTTGGATGTCAAGCTCTACCAGCTCCCTGTCCAGTGCCGGAAGCAGCTCCTTCACCATTGTTGAACAGACAGGAAGGCGAAAGCTCTTGGTTGTCCTGCAAGCAGTTTTCACAACTTCCCGCATGGCAGACTCTTGGCAGAACGATATCGGGTTCGCTGTGATGGCCATCACCTTCACGATGGCTAGCTGGTACTTTTCGTTGCCCAAGCATCGTCTGTTTGAAAGACGCAGTCCGGGTGATGTCAAAGATGGGCACCTCTCATTCGAGATGCGTTGATGGGGTGGTAGGAGCAGTAGACTGCTGCTGCTGCTGCTGCTTCGAGTCATCGTCGTCGCTGTCCTGGAGGAGGGTAAAACCAGCATTTGCCGCCTCTTCTTCACGCTGCCTCTTCTCCCACAATTTCTTCCATGCCACGGGAAGATCCGCCGTCCCCCACTCGTCACCCATCGCCTTGTACAACTGCACATTGTGAGGTTTCCAGCCCGCTGGAGGTGGGGGCTTACACTCAAGCCCTAGCGTATCACAGGCCGTTGGGGTGGATACGGGCCGTCTTGATGTTGCCATCGGACTCGCCGAAATGGCCTCTGATTCGGTCGCAGGTACCGGAAGAAATCTTTGCACAGCTGCCACAGCGGAAGCCGGCCTTCTTGGTAGGGGTTGGCCACTTCTCCACGTGGCGAGACAGCTCCTTCGTCAGGAAGTCGCCCGTGAGGCGATGTCGTCTGGGTGGATCTTAGCGTGAAGCGTCGAAGGCCTGGGTTATCCCTGATGTTGGAGGCGCTGAAACGTTTGGTGAGGCGCTCAAGACAGCCCTCTATCCTTGAGTGCTCGAAGCCATGGAGACCACCTCGGATCAAGAACAAGTGTCTCGACCTAACGACTACTAGGGAAACGACAATGACTGACTGACCGAGTTGAACAGGCTAAGTGGTGTTGGGTGATGCGGACGATGCTCACGGGGGGGCCAAAAGCAACGGTGAAAATGTGCTATGCTGACATGAAATGACATTTCATCATATTTTCTTCACACGTCGGTGACTCACGATCACTCATGCCAGGTGGGGAAGTGGCAAGTTCCATTCGTCCAATGACTAAACTACATGATGCACCTGGCACGAAGTGGCACATGTGGTAAGTTTTTCGTCCAATGCCTGAACTGCATGAATCACCTGGCACCATCTGGCCAACATATCATGCATGCATATTGTAAAAACCCTCTATATCCACAAAAGCCTTTGATGGTTGGAAAAATATAGAAAACATCCTTCGAGGGTCGAAATATTGGGAGAGGAGCCGTCCGGCTCAGTTTCAGGTCCACAGGAGCAAGTTCCAGGAAACTTCCAGATGCCTGCTCCGATCGTCGATCCATCTTCTCTATTGGAAAGATCAGGTGGCAAATTATCTACGGTCCAAGTTTCAGGCCGATCCAACGGTCGGATTGGGAGATATGAATTTTCGAAGTTTCAGGGGTCATGGACCGCCGATGTTTGGGTGACCATGGGCGATGGCTCCATGCCTTAGCCTGAGAAAAGAAAAAGGCAAGAGGTCCAGGGTCAAGACCTGATGGGAGAAATATCCAAAAAGGTCCTTGGTCTTAGGATTGCCTTGTCAGAGTGTGCTGACTAGGATAAAGGTACCTCACCTTACTTTTTAGGTGAGGTGAGATCCTTGTGTGCTAGCCATGGACACATGGCGATTCTCCATGAGTTTGTGGGTGATGTGACCACTAGGAGTGTGCCATGAGAGCATTCTCTAGCTCTCTAGGCCGTGTGTGACTGGTCAGCCTGATTGTTGGGCTGATTTCCTCCCTTGTGTGAGATTGTGGACTCTAGTGTGTTAGCCTTAGCCTCCATGGCTAAGTGGTGTGGCTTGTGAGAGGGCTGACTTGCCCAAGCTCTAGCTCTATATGTACTCCATCATTTTGAGTGATTCAACAACCATTCTTCAGCACAACTGATGCCCTTTCAGTTCCACATGCTCGTTGCTCCAAGGCTCCCTCTCTCCTCCAGATCCAACATTTGGTATCAGAGCCATTTTCTGCCAGATTCAGCCAGCACAGGCCGTCAGTTTGAGAGTGACGGGTTAGGGTCAAACCTTGACCAAATTTGACAATTAACCACTGGATCTTCAAGTTCGCGAGACAAGCTTTCCAACGAGGTCAAGATCTCAAAGATCCAACGGTCGGATTGAGAGTTATGCTCAAAACAAGGTCGGCCAGGGCTACACTCTTCTCTATGAGTAAGACTGTCGCCTTGTGATAACCATAACTCTCTCGTTTCTTTGTCGAATTTAAAAAGTGGCACATGCTAATTGTAGTATTTTTCCTAAGCTTTCCATTGGTGCAAAAATACTTGCATTCCATTGTTTCCTTTGGGAGAAACGCCGTTTACAAGCTGGCTGGTCTGAGTTGGAGTAGGAGCAGAAGCATACCCTGTTTTCAAGAGGGCATATCTTTCAAAATCCCCTGTTGATGACCCTATTTTATGGGTCGATCTGAAAGGTTTTGAGCTGAATTTTCTAGTTTTGGGCTCAGGTTTTCCAAATTCCCAGTCTGCTGGCATCTACAGTCCATTTTTTGTCAGACAGATTTCTGGCAGAAGCAGCAGCAGAAGCAGGGGTAGCGCCGCCACCCAAGGGCAGCGTTGGGCATCACCAAAGCTCAAAATGGCAGCAGCAGGCGTGGTAACAGCAGCCCAGCCCTTGGAGAGGCTGGAAGGACACGCCAACTTCACGTTTTGGAAGATTCGTACCCGCCTCCTTTTGGAGGAGAGGGGCTTGTGGGAGGTGGTGAGCGGCGACGAGCGCGCTCCGCCTCCACAGGCAAAAGGCATCACCGCAGCTGAGGTGGTGGCGGGGAAGACGCCGCAGAAAGGTGCAACAGATTCAAGTTCATCTACAACTGCAGCGGCGGCGTATGAGGAGTGGAAGAAGAAGGACACGCAGGCCTATAGGTTGCTTGTCAACACCATCTCCAACCCGCATCTTCAGTACGTGACTGACAAGGCTACTGCAAAGGAGGGGTGGGACACGTTGTGCAAGACGTATGAGAGCAAGGATCCTGCATTCCTCATGCTTTTGGAGGAAAAGATGATGGCGCTGAAAATGCAGGGTGGTGAAGGGATGGAGGCCTACCTGGACAGGGCAAAGGAGCTGGCGAAGCAGCTGAGAGCGGCCGGCAACCCTGTGGAAGAGACGCGCTTCCTCCTCCTCTTGCTGAGGGGACTCCCAACCAGCTACGACACGGTGCGAGAGACACTGGAGTGCCAGCCAACTCTTGACCTCGACTTCATCTACACACACCTGGTACAGGTGGAACTGCGTCGCAATGCCGCAAAACGCAATGGCGGCAACAGCAGCAGTGAAGCAGCTTTCATGGCGATGCGCTCACGCAACCAGTAGCAGTAGCAGTCCGGGCAGCAGAGAGGCAAGAAGAAGGGCAAGTGTCATTGCCAAAAAGAGGGGCGCTACAAGAAAGAGTGCTTCAAGTTCAAGAGGGACCAGAAGGAGTAGCAGCAGCAGCAGCAAAAGGAGAAATATCCACAGCAACAGCAACGTGAGCAGTACCAGCAACAGCAGCAGGAGAACCAGACCGGCATGCGCCATTTTGGCAACATGAACGTGGCCAAGGAGGTGCGCGACCGCCTCTTCATGGCGAAGTCTGACATGTCGCAGAAGGAGAAGGCGGATCTGGCGTGGTACAAAGACTCTGGGTGTACCAAGAGTCTGACGCACCATAAGGAGTGGTTTACGCAGTTGCTGTCCATCCCTCCCCATCCTATCGCTTTGGGTGATGATCGAGTGGTGTATGCTGAAGGGATTGGGATTGTGGAGATGTGGTTGGAGACCCCGCGTGGCATTGAGGTGGGAGTCTTCCATGGCGTGCTGTACGTACCTAATGCTGCGTTCAATCTTCTCTCAGTGTCCTCTCTCACCAACACAGGACTGCTAGTCGTCTTTGACGACGACTATGGCTACATCCTCGACAAGGTAACAGGAGAGGAGTTGGCCAGGTCGGTGAAGGAAGGCGACATGTACCGCCTGCTGGGGGCAACCAAGATCCCGCGTGAGCAGAGTCTTGCAGTAGTGGTGCAGGCAACAGATGGCGAGATCTGGCATGCGCGCTATGGCCACATCGGCATGCGCGCCTTGCAGCAGCTTCAAGCAAAGCAGATGGTGCGCACCTGCCTACCATCTCTAACTTTGAGCAGCAGTTGTGCATCGGCTGTTTGGAGGGGAAGCAGCACCGGGAGGCGTTCTCTGGAGCAGGGGAGCGTGCGAAGGAGGTGTTGGAGCTGGTCCACACGGACTTGTGCGGACCGATACAGACCGAGAGCTTTGGAGGCTCTAGGTATTTCCTAACCATCATTGATGATTTCAGCCGTTACACTACTGCGTACTTCCTACCTTCCAAGGACCAATGCTTTGACAGGTTCAAGGAGTTCAAGGCCATGGTGGAGAACCAGACTGGCAAGAAGATCAAGGTGCTGCGCAGCGATCGCGGTGGAGAGTACCTGAATAAGGAGTTCCAGGACTACCTCGCAACAGCTGGCATCAAGGCGCAGCATACCGTGCCGTACTCGCCGCAGCAGAACGGTGTAGCAGAACGCGCCAACCGTACCATTGTGGAGTCGGCGTGCTCCATGCTGCACGCGGCTCGGCTGACCTACGACTTCTGGGCTGAAGCCGTAAGCACTGCGGTCTACATCAAGAACCGCAATCAAACTAAGGCGTTGGAGCAGATGACGCCGTACGAGGCGTGGTTCGGCAAGAAACCGAGCGTGGGTCATCTCCGAGCATTTGGCAGCCTGGCGCACATGCACGTGCCCAAGGAGAAGCGGCAGAAATGGGACGCAAAGAGTGCGCAGATGCTGATGATTGGCTACGACGTGGCAAGCAAGGCCTATCGCCTCTATGAGAGGGATACAGGCCACCTCATCATCTCCAGGGATGTCGTCTTCAACGAGAGCAACGTAATCGGCACCAACATTGTCTGTGAAGAGGCAGCAGAACCAGCAGCTGACGAGACAGTGGGAGCAGAAATCCTTCCTGACCCACTCTCTCCCAATCCTTTCTCTACTGTGACAGTGGGAGAATCACTCTACTCTCCCATGTCTGATGCAGCAGATACAGCAGCCTCACCGGCAGAAGCAGAGGAGGAAGATGTAGCACCACCAGTAGCAGCAGTTGTGCCAGCAGCACCGCGCCAGCCGCCCGCTAACGCTCCAGCACCAGGTCGCAGGTACCCTCTTAGGATGCGTTACAAGCCTGGTGAGCGCGGCCATTTCTGGATGCTGCAGAAACCAGAATAGATGAACGTCGCAGTTGTAGCAGATTCAAATGAGCCAACGTCATACAAGGAGGCCATGACTGCACCGGACGCAGCAGATTTGGCGCAAGCCGTGCAGCAGGAGATACAGTCGCAGCTGGACAACGACACATGGGAGCTGACTGAGCATCCACCTGGGCGTAAGGTGATCAAGTGCAAGTGGGTGTTCAAGAAGAAGCGGGGAGCAGATGGTAACCTGGAAAAGTACAAGGCAAGGCTGGTCGCCAAGGGCTACTCGCAGCAGGAGGGCATTGACTACACAGAAACTTTTGCCCCTGTTGCAAGGTTTGCCTCTGTGCCCACGCTCCTCTCTTATGCAGCAGCTGAGGATTTCGAGGTTCACCACATGGATGTCAAGTTGGCATTCTTGAATGGTGACTTGGAGGAGGAGATCTACATGGAGCAGCCGGAGGGGTTCGTCATGGATGGCCAGGAGCACCTGGTTTGCAAGCTGCAGAAGTCGCTATATGGCCTCAAGCAAGCATCGCGTGCTTGGAACCAGAAGTTGGATGCGGCGTTGCAGTGCATGGGGTTTGAGCGCAGCGAGTGTGACTACAGCGTGTATGGCTGGCAGCATGAGCATGAGATCCTCATCATCATTGTGTATGTGGATGACATGCTCCTCCTTTCCAACAGCATGTCTGCACTACAGGAGACCAAGGAGGCCATGCAGGAGTGCTTCCAGATGTCTGATCTCGGGGAGGCGTCATACTTCCTCAGCATCCAGATCATGCGTGACCGCAAATCACGCTCTCTCTCGCTACAGCAGAGTCGCTACATCAAGGACGTCCTGCACCGGTTCGGCATGGCAGAGGCCAAACCCATCGGCATGCCGCTAGAGACGCGGCAGTACCTCGTGAGCTTCAGTGGAGAAGCAGATGCAGCTGAGCGACAGAAGTACCAGAGCGCCGTCGGAAGTCTTATGTACCTGATGGTGGCAACCAGGCCTGACCTCGCACACGCTGTGAGCGCCGTGAGCCAGCACATGGCGAGTCCCGGACCTGAGCACCAGAAGGCAGTGAAGCGGATCTTCCGCTACCTTGCTAGAACCATCAACGTCGGCATCACCTACAGTGGCAACGACAACAGCATCATCGGCTACATAGATGCAGATTGGACTTCAAATCCTCAGACCCGCAAGTCCATCTCTGGACATGTGTTTCTCATGAATGGAGGTGCCATCAGCTGGTCCAGCAAGCGACAGGTCGTCGTGGCCACCTCGAGCACAGAAGCTAAGTACGTCTCTCTCAGCTTTGAAGCCAAGGAAGCAGTTTGGCTCCAGCGTCTCATGGCGGAGATGAGTGGGAGTGTAGCAGTTCCAGTTCGTGTGCGCGTCAACAACCAGAGCGCAATCGCACTCGCCAAGAATCCTGAGCACCATGCACGCACCAAGCACATTGACATCGCATATCACTTCATCAGGCACATGGTACAGGAGGGTGCTATCAAGCTGGAGTTTACTCCAACCAGCAGGCAGGTCACTGATTTCTGCACCAAGCCAGTGACCCGTGAGAAGCAGCAGTTCTGCATGAAGGCATGTGGACTCAGCCCACTCTGACTGCGGCAAAGTGGGAGATTGTTGGGAAAGGAGCCGTCTGGCTCAGTTTCAGGTCCACAGGAGCAAGTTCCAGGAAACTTCCAGATGCCTGCTCCGATCGTC
>SZWC01019544.1:29746-39914 GCA_023375785.1 Penium margaritaceum | reverse complement strand
ACACACACACACACACACACACACACACACACACACACACACACACACACACACACACACACACATACACGCACACCCACAGTCTTGTTTGAAAACACGAAACTATGCCGAAATTTTTGTTTCCAACTTTTGTCTCAATTTTGATGACAATGGTTACTACGTAACCCAAAAATTATCGAAGTGATGCTATTATGTGATAGTTATGCATAACTAATCACATAACTAGTCTAAAAACACCAGTAAAATGGTAAATTATATTCAAAATCCATTTCAACCATCTCTAAATTTATTCTATGGAGTTAATACAGTAAAACTGATACTTTGAGGCAATACCCCAGTGAACCTTGATTTCGATATAAACTAATTTTGAAGACGTTGAAATTTGTCGAAAAGGGACTTTCGTCGATTTCAAAAGTACCACCAAATTAATTCCAAAGTTGTTTCGTTGATTTCAAAGGTCCACCTCCACTATTTCGTCCAATCCTCCACCAGGTTCTTTTGTTTTATCTGTCTCCAACCCGCATGCTACTGCCAAAGTTATTCTGGGCTTGGATATTTCAGGTACTTCGATGTGCCTCTCGGTGGCTCTTGAGGCCACCGAGCGCTCCTCGCCTCACGTTTGGCGTTCACCAAACGTCAAACGTGAGAGCGACGAGCATTCAACCGTTCTAAACATCGAACGGTCGAATGGTCGTTGCTCTCGAAGATGAACAAGAAGCAAAAAAACACATTGAGCCGACGGCTACGTCGAAATAAAAAACTGAACAACCCCGGTCATCGAATTTAAGAGTCCACCCCCTAGTTTTCGTCGAATTCAAAAACACCCCCAAAATACTTACAAAGTGCCAAAAATGTCATCAATTTAATTATGGAACAACTCAATCGTCGAAATCAAAGTTCATTGGGGTATCTCTAGAAAAAAGTTCAAGTTATTGACAACTTCCAAACAAGAGTAACATCATTTGCATCGGCAGGCCCACATGCACCATTTGGCGGCATGACCATCCAAACTTTTATGCAACATGAATATCCAATGAAACCAACAAGTACTCATCCAAAAAGAATGTAAAAATACTGTAGGCCTCCACTTGTCCCAGCATTCCAATAGCTTGTTATCCACTATCTGGTGCACTCCACCCCAAGACTACTCCAAGATGTGGTAACTGACTTTCTATATGTTCCATAGATGCCAACGGCTTTTTTGTGCCATGTGGGTATTGTTGTTTTGTCCGTGCACTACCTCACTGACTCTTACCGTGACCTCTCTGTTGGTGTACATGCCTATGCAGACAACTAGCTGGATAGAGGCTAATGCTAACGAGGCATTGTTCAGTGGAGTGGACGTGTTTCCGCGAAGCCGAGCGCCTGGTTCTCCTCCTCCTCCTCGCGTTTTCGGCACTACACCCTTACACTACAAACTCCAGCGGCATCTACCCTTGGTTGACACGTCATGAGTAGACGTAGTTGGCTCTAAGGAGCAGTGTAGTCGGCGCCTCAGTTCGGTCAGTCGCAACTCCTCGTAGCTATTCTTCTTACTGATTTTAACAACATGAATGCATTTGTATCGTGGTTACTTTGGTATGGTCTAGTTTTTAAGCAAAACAGACAATGCCTTGGTTTAGGGCTAACGCTAACTCTGTCGCGCGCACTTTTGAGTAAGAAATCAGAGCTCTCAGACATAGACTCTAGAGCAGCAAACTAAGGGGGCAGAGAAAGCAACGAGCGTGGGTGCCACTGCCCCAATCTGCGCACTTGCTAATTCCTTTTTGGTGTCAAAGTAATAGCGGAGTAAACGCAACAGCAATAGTAGTGACATATAGGTACCTGTCTACGCCGGAATTTTTCCGGCAGTAGTCACCTGCCTGGTGGCGGCCTCACATCTTTTCCTACGCCCAGTGTGCCAGGGGAAATGCCACCGAGTTTTTCCCGACATCTATGGCCTCCACGAAGGTGAGCGGCCAGTGCAGCGACAACAGGGAACCTGCAGGCGATGAGGCATGTGGCGATGTCAAGCAGAGGTGTAAGTGACACGTAGTAGTAGGAGTAGCAACAAGAGTAGTAGTAGTAGTAGCGGCAGAAGCAACAACGACAGTAGCAACTGAGACGCAGTAGTAGCAGCAGCAACAGTGTCAGACACAGCTCCAACAGCAAGGAGCAGCAATAGTGGTAGTAACAGAGACCCAAGAGGGAGAGGAAGGAGGCAGGAGCACCGTTTGTAACTACTGTCCAGTCCTTGCATCTTCCACGAAGCCGCACAGACGAGGAGGAGACGCACATCGCGTTAGCCACCCACGTCCCCTATGCCCGACTACACCGGACTCAAACAGACGTCACATATTGTGTGAATAGGCTCGTTTGAAAGCCTAGGTCATAAAAATTCCATAGCCACCACGCTCGGCTCGTTTGGTGGTCTATAGCCTCCATCATTAATCGTCATGCGCCGCAGATTCCGTTTTTTAAACATTTCGAGCTAAGCACGGAATTAGGTCGTTTTGGCACTTTTTTCACTTTTTCAAGCCAAGACTTCCACCACTACATTCAACACAGGCAGACACACCTGTGGTATGAATTTTGCTTGATTTGGACAAACTTGATCTTTAAGTGCTGAACTCCTAAAATCTAAAATTTCAGTACTTCGTCGAAATTATGGACACAAGGTCACGTTTTTCCACCATCCCAAACCAGCAAGAACCACAATCAGATTTTTGATCGGACCACTTTCATCATCCAACTCTTAATTGAGGGGGGACTACGTACCAACCCGACGTGCGGCGGCAGCAACAGTAGTTGTACCAGTAGCCGCATGAGCAGCAGCAGTACGAACAGTGTCAGTAGTAGCCATATCAATTATAGCGGCAATGACAACAGCAGCACCACTAACAAGAGCAGTAGCAGCGATAGTAGTAGTAGTAGTAGTAGTAGTAGTAGTAGTAGTAGTAGTAGTAGTAGTAGTAGTAGTAGCAGTAGTAGTAGTAGCGACAGCGGTAGCAGTAGCAATGGCAATGATAGCGATAACAGTAGTCACAACAACAGTCTTGTCACCAAGCGTTTAGCATGCTTGGTCTCGTTGACAATTTTCACTATGTTCGGACGGTGTCCAGGCATATATTGTCGGTACGTGGTGTTTGTGTTGTTCATTTTCATGGTCCGTCCGGTGACATCTTCGTGACTGATGTGTTGTATGTACCTGGTTTAGAATCCTGCCTCCTTTCTGTCACAGCTCTCGTCCTCGTGAGCATGGACGCCCATCACTCCTATGGCATTGGTACTATCTCCCTTTGCCCGTTCAGTTAGGTCATGTTCCGTGCTCTCTACCCTGACAACCTCTGGCACGTTACTTGACTTCTTTCATTTGTGGCCCCTCCGTTATCCACCACTAAACATGTGTTTGTCATTAGTGTTCTTTCTCCTCAGCACGTACACCTCCTCCACCGTCGCCTTTCCCACGTACAATCCGATGCTATAAATAGCATGCTCCACACTCACACTGCACTCGGACTTGATTCCTCCACCTTCTAGTTACCTTGCCACACTGAATGCATCGACCATGCCCCGGGCAAGATGCACTGAGCCTCCTACCGTACGTCCTCTTCTCAGGCCATGCACCCACTGGAGCTTGTCTATCGGACCTCACGGGACCTCTCCCGGTCACGTGTGTTGTCAAGGTGGCCGGTATATGCTGACCCTCACGGATGACTACTCATGCTATCGTTGGGTCATTTGCCTGCATCGGAAGAGCAACGTAGCCTCCGTCATCTGTGCCTGGAATCTTGCTGCTGAGAGTGAGGATGGCCGCACCCTCTGACATTTATGGTCTGACCGCAACGGCAAGTACATGGAGAACAGTACTGCCTATCTCGCCAGTCATGGGATCCTTCATGAGACATCCGCCCCTAGGACACATAGCAGAATGTTGTCTAAGAGCGGTGGAACCACACCATGACCGATGTTATTCGCACCATGCGTGCCAAGTCCAGTTTTTCCGAAGTCTTCTTCTTTGAGGCCATGCCCTACATGACTTGGATGTGGAACCGCGTTTCCCATGGTCCCCTTCCTTGCCAGGCCAGGCTGTACACATTATGGTGCAGTCAATGGGATGATCTTCAGGCTGCTCGTGTCTGGGGTTGCATCGCTAGCGTTTGGCTTGCCGAGGACAAGCAAGATAGAAAGCTTGCCCCTCGTGGTTGTCTCTATACCTTTGTCAATGTCTCATGTCAGTTTAAGGCCTGGCGCTTCTCGAACCCAGTCCACCATCACGTTGTAAAGTCCCGTGATACCCTGTTCTTTGAGGACCTCTTCCCTCGCGACCTCCCTCGCGTCAGGTCTACCTCCTCTCTGCCTACGTCACTGTCGTCTTGTGGGGGAGATACTTATCTTGAGCATGTAGTTCCCCTTCTCCTTACGCATCCGATACTACACCCTTACATGACCAGCTCCAATGTCAGCTACCCTTGGTTGTCACTTCATTAATAGTCGTACTTGGGTCTCAATAGTAGTGTAGTCGGCGCCTGAGTTCCTGCAGCTGGAACTCCTCGTACCTGTTTTTCTTGCTGGTTCTGACATCACCACTGTATTTGCAACATAGTTTTTTTGGTATGGACCCGTTTTCAGGCAAAACAGACAACGTCCTGGTTTTGGGTTGTATGGTGTCTGGCAAGTATCACCTAGGAAAACTTTGCTAGACAAGATTATGCTATGATTTTCCTGGTTTGATGGTTTTCTAAGTAACAAGCCTCACAGATATGAGGTGAGGCTTGAACTAAGATTGGTCTTAGTTAGTTGCTTAATCTTCATTTCTAATCAGTCATTGCTTCATTCCACCTGCTTTTTTACGGTAACTATGGCGCGCACACTTTTGAACAACAAATTAGAGCTCTCAGACTTAAACCATGGTGCAGCAGACAAAGGGGGCAGACTAAGCAACAAGTGTGGGATCCTGTACACTGCATCAATGCCACTGCTAAAACCTACGCACTAGCTAGTTCCTTCTGTGGGACTTGTTCCGTGATGGAGACTTGGGCACTCGACAATCATTACCGGTGCCGTGGGAGACCGAGGGATGCGATTTTGGGATGATCTGCGCTGGTTGTCCTTTGTTTCCCATTGAGAACCGGGCACTTGGTGGCCTATACCAGTGCCGTAGGAGACCCCCTGATGTGTTTTCAGGCTTTTGTCAGCCAGAATCACCTTTCTTATGTTTTGACGATGATTTTGTGCTTTTACGAGACTCTTTTTTTGTCCCAGGTGGGTCCACACTCGAGCACCCGTACACATGTTCCAGATGCATGTGCATCGAGGAGGCCTGCTTCTGCATGGCTCTTGCTCTATGGTGTTTGTGCTCTCTGTCTGCTCACTTGGGCTCGGTGAGAGGGCAAGGTGGGCCAACTGCGAATGTCCCTTTATAGGTCTCGTAGGCACTCATTTGTTCTTCCTCCTTGTTCTCAATGCGATACACGCATATCCATCTTTGACATTCACTATTTGCTCCTCACACTCAGTGCTCATGGAAAGTTTGCACGGGCATGAATGTCCTCATTAATTACGATGAAAGTGTTGATTCCCCCCTGTTCTGGCACCTGTGACCCTCATATACCCCTCCATCGGAACAATAAGCACCATTTGCCCCTCCTTCAGAACAATAAGCCCCATTCGCCACTCGGCTGGAACAGTAACATCCATCTGCCCCTGTCCGACAACAAAGCCCCATCCATCCATCGGTTTTCACCATGCTTGAACAAGGATGCATGTTGTTGCTCAAGCATGGTGAAATCTGGCATGTGGTGGTACATCGTGGTCCTCTATCGCGGTCGTCGCAATGGAGGACTATAGTAGCATTGAGGGTGGGGTTGGGGATTTGGGGGTGTTCGCGCAACAAAAATGCCTGTCGGTACTTCGTCAACCGACAGCAACCCTCACGCAACACACTAGGCCACCCACCAGCCCACCGATTGAGGCCATCCGGATCGAGAGCTGCAATCAAACGGGTGGCAGGAGGCCTGTGGAGGAGGGGGGCGAGGGGGCTCTTAAAGCGCACGTGATTCTGGCCGACACCCGTCGGTCGGAATCCCCGACGCTTGAAGGATGGGGAGATGAAAAACTCCCAATTTGTCATTTTTCTCATTTTCAAAAAACTTCCCACCCATGTTTGATGTACAAACAACACACAAACCCACCCCCTAATTACACACGAGGTTTTAGGGTTTTATATTTGCCTAGACACCTCCTCGGCCTCGCTACCACGGGGCCTAGCACTTGCCCTTTCAATGCATGGGGAATCTCAGACCCCCCATGCAAACTCCCCGTAAACTACCCCAGTGATTCTGAAATTCGAGTTTAATGTTTCACGGGATGGTTGAAATTGTACCGTTTTTTCGTTCAATGAATTTAGAGGAACACATAAACAATTATTTTCGTGATTGTACGAATTTAAAGTGTGAGGGTAAAAAATTTATTTGGTTTCAACACGGGTTCAAGCATAAAGCATCGCGAACATTTGTCGACTGCACTATGACTTTCTGTTGTGTTTGTGCGTGTGTTCGAATGTACGTACGTGCAAATGCCACTTCGGTGCTTTTGACGTTTGAATCGACCATGAACAACGAAAATGGTGAGAGCGACACGTGTAGTCTTGTGTCAATGGTGTCAGTGGTGTCTGTTTTGTCTCGGTTGCCTGTGCGATGTCAGCAATGCGGTGGTGTCAGCGAGATAACCAGTGACATCGCGCATGGAGAGGTGAAGTCAAAAGCCTGCTGTCAAAACAAAGTATCACCAAAAAAATAAACAAGGGACTTTGTCAAATTCAAGGAGCAGGGTAGACCCTGATTCGTACAGATTGGAACACATGAATAGTTCAAAAGTCAAAAATGTGTTCGAATTCAAGGAACACATAACTCCAATAAATGAAGACTACGAATTTAAAGATCACTAGGGTACTTCCAAAAACTCACAAACCCCTCTGTAAAGGATTCTTTTATTCATGGGAAAAACAAAGCGACGTCGACATGCTATCTTTCGTCAAACGAGAGGATTATATCGTTTGTTTTTCACGCATGTAAACTCGCGTCCATGCAAAAGGGGCAAACCAGGATTTTTGTTGCAAGACAGGCGCGAATCAGGCTTACAGTTTTGCGGTAGGGACAAATGAGGCTGTTTGTTCCGAGATAGGGGGGGAATCAAGATTATTCTCTGAAACAAGGGGTAAATGGCCACTCCGCCTACTCAATTATCTTTTGGTGTTAGAGCATAAGGGGGCATGCGAGTGGTGGAGGTACGACAACGAGTATGAGATGTTGTTAGGGAGCATCACATGGCGCCACAAATGTAATAGAATGTCGCAACAGCCAAACTATAGCAAAGGTGAGGGGATATGGCTCTTGGGTGCAGGGACCACAGCAATATTGGTAGCAAAAGCAACACCGGTATTGGAAGCATCAGCTTCCTAGACTGGTTGTAGCATGCGGATGACACCACGTGGAGCAAGGAAGGGTCCTTGGTGTTACGTTGAGCAAAACTACGTGGTTCGTAGGGATGAGGTGCGGGCCTGAATATGATTGGGAAAAATGGATAATTTGTATGAAGTAGTAAGTGTACTTCAATGAAAAGTGTTGAGTGCATTGAGCACATGTATGCTATGTTGAGAATGAGAATGAGGCATTAGTTGGGTCATAGATGTTCAAGCCGAGCGACGCATGCGAGGTCGCGCCGTGAGTGGTTAATTTGAGAAGCTCCGGCTAGAAGTCGGGGACATTTGAGAAAACCGAGTTGCTTCTTTAGAAAAGCCCAGCGCCATCAAATGAGAAATACAGTAACGTCAATATGGTTCATGAAACTTCTATCGATCAATCTGGAAAGTGGTCAAAGTTTTCAGAAACTTCTGGAATGGAACACCGCAAGTTGGGGCAGTTGGCATAAATACCATCGGCCAAACGGCGTAAAAGTCCTGAAGTCACCGTGCGGTGGGCCATGAATGTAATGACAAAAATTCCAAATCATAGAGTACAGTGAATCGTGTACAGCGTGGACGTAACAAATTTCCCCTTTCAGCCGTGATGTCCTAGCGCCCAACAGACATAGACCAGTGATGGCGAAAGTACCCATCGATCAAATGATCGATGTCTCACAGGTTGTCGGAGGGCTCCCAGTAGTTTTGCGTGACGTCATAACCATGCTACTTGACGAGATGTGCTGTCACTCTTCCACAACATTGATGTCTAAGGATATCTTCTCACACGTATCCCGTATCCCCGTCCACTTTGTACAAGAGGTAGAGGTGCGACGTCTCTGTCCGGGAAGTCCGCACAGGGATCCTAGTAGTGCTTGAGCTTGCTAATGTGGAAGACACGACGGATCGTCATGTTGTCAGGGAGACGAAGTCGATCGACGACTGGGGTTTGCATTCACTCGATATCAAACGGTCCCAACCAGCGGGGTTTGAGCTTTGCAAAGTCCTGTCCTTCGAGTTTGATGTTCACAGAGCAGGGGAGGATGCGTTTGCCACTGCTGAACACATCATCGTTGTGATGTTGGTCAGGTGCTCACTTAATGGTTGCGTGTGTCTTTGTGATGGTCTGGCGTGTTTCCTCCTGGATGCTTGTGAATTAATGACAGTGAATGTCAACCACAAGAATGTTAGTTTGACTTTACAATCCTAGAGGTGTGGCAAGAATGATGTAGGAGATTGTTGACTTACTACAAGGGCGTTAATGTTTGCCCATATGCCACCTCGAAAGGTATTCTACCAATTGCGGTGGAAGTGGTGGACTTTTATGCGAGTTTGGCAATTGTGCCGAACGGTTGTGCCAGACTTGTGCCAGAGTTGTGCCAGAGTTGTGCCAGAGTTGTGCCAGAGTTGTGCCAGAGTTGTCCTAGTTGTAGCAGAGGTGTGCCAGAGTTTTGCCATAGTTTTGCCAGGGTTGTGCTAGAGATGTGCCATAGTTGTGCCATAGTTATGCCAATTTGTTTCTGATGTCAATACGATGCTTGTGCATGCATTCAAGACTATCTATTTTCTTGGTGGGTCGAGACCTGGGAATTTGAATACATGTTTTAGATACATGTGCATCGAGGAGACTTGTTTCGCATGGCTCTTGTTTTTTGATGCTTTTTTCCCCCTGCATGCTCCTTTTGGCTTGGCAGAGGTAACGGGGTCTGGTGAATTAGTTTCCATCGTCCCTGTATAAGCCCAATAGAGGCTCATTTGTTCTTCCTTGTTGCTCTTGATGGGTTCCAGACTTGGCCAGGTTGGACCTTCACTTTCCGCTCCTCATACCCAGTGCTCATGGCAGTTTTGTGTGGGCATGTACTTCCTTGTTTATCATACAAAGGAAGTCCTATGCATTGTGGACATAACAAATCGACCCCCTGCAATAGCAAAATCATGGCATATTGCATAATGGTGTCCGACGTGAGCTGAGATATTCGTCAAGTAGTCAACAAGCATCTTCGAGGTTCTCACAGGGCTCCCAAGAGTTACATCTTGTGTTTCTAGCCCTGCCATTCAAAACAAAATAGTTGGTCATATTCCGTCGTCAGTTTCCACATTGTCTCGCAATGTATTTTTCTTCCTCGACTTTGACGGATATTCGCAAGGTTACCTTCTACCATACAAGCTCTCCCGAAGGTATCCACACCTCTTCGATGATGGACATTTTGAACCACTTGGGCTCTTCCCTACATATTGATATCTTTCCAATGCTTTTTGGCTGTCCGCTCAATCACAACTAGAGTCTTTGCAATCAGGTGACTTGCCTAATTGTAGTTTTAGTATAAGTGACACTAATCTTTATCTGCTACTTGTATGTTTCTTGAACTCTAGAACTCAACCACCTCAAATGGAGCTTTTACTTGTTGTAATGTAAGCCATCCTTATTTGTTTATACGACTTGCTATGACCACTAGGTTGTTTCCATGCCTGTGCAGATCCCTGATGAGGACCCAGCTGGCGCCGGAACATTGTCAGCTGGTGGCCCCACCCATTGGCACCTGCTAGACAGCTGCCATGGCACAATGGGTGCTTGCTAGGACACTATGCAATTTTTCTTTTTCTCTAAAGTTTTCTTGGTGGACAGACTTTTGAGCCGGATTTGCATGTCTTGTAATCTGTATCCAGCAGTCACTATTGCACTGATGCATGTTTGCACTTGTCACGTCTGGTTTAATGCTCTTCATT
>SZWC01019544.1:0-26202 GCA_023375785.1 Penium margaritaceum | reverse complement strand
TTAATGTTGACACCTAAGATGAGGAGGAGATGGAGCACACACTGTGTGAGATGGAGATTCACATTCTTTAGAAGTAGATTTGTGAGTTGCACCGAGGATTACAACCTGTTGCCCCAATATCCTCTTGACACAAGGATCAGCCACAGCATTCACTAGCGTTAATATTTGGCGGTGATGCACTAACCGGTGGTCTTCTTGTGTCTTGCCCACATTCCCAAAGCCTGGGATCACCCTCCCAACGAAGCAGTGACAAAAGGATTTTGAGACGCCTCCAACCCATTATGACCAAAACTATGGCTTCAACTGCTAGGAGACCTTATCTCAGGTGAGGGTTGGCTCAAGGGCGTTTGGCCCTACCATCACAGCAAAAGCACTAGTGCTGATGCTCACCAGGCCCAAAAAGTAACAAGAGTGGTGCGTGGTCTTCTCTATGCCATGCCGCATGAAATTGTGGCCGGCACGACCCCCTTTTTAGGTGAGGTCGTGACCAGGACTGGACCAGACCCACATCAAGAGCAGGAGCTAGTCCTGACACTGCTTGTTGCGGAGATCCATCCCATGAGGGTGGCTCAACCATGCGAGTTCCACACCCTCCGCCAGAATTCCACAGACTTGCAATTGACTACTAGACGCGTGCTTTGTGACTTTACACGTGCCTTGGGATTGGTGGTGTGATGCACTTGTGGTCATTCAATGCCATCATGATGGGAGCACGTGTAGACCACGTGAAGCTCTTTATGGAATTTGAATGTGTGGCCCTCTCTGAATCACTCGAACTGCTTCCTTGGACTCCTTCATGTTTCCTCTAGGGAAAATCTACTCATGAGACAGCTGTCACCACCATCAGACTCCCCTTGTTGCAGCAACGACGATGATTAATAGGACACCTCTATCAAATTTCACCAACCCTACCTCCACTTCTTTCTCCTCATGTCCCTCTACCGTAAGCAGCAAAAATGAGGTCATTGTAGTGGCAAAAATGAGGTCATTGTAGTGGCTGCAAAGGAGAAGAAGGAGAGAAAGCGATACAACAACGGACAACGGCTGCAACAGTCATTGGTGACTAGTAGTAGTAGTATTAGTGGATGTGGTATCCAATGGTACAACTGTGGAGGTGCACATCGCTACACGTAGTGCTAGTAGCCCCATGATAAGACCAGCATAATGCGTGACCTCAAAGCGGCGCACGCTCACAGGAGGTTATAGGTGTCCCATTGTGACCATAACAGTAGCAGACGTCACAATTATTTTAGGCAACATTAATGATCAGGATCCCTTGGATCACATGATTGTGGAGCTATTCAAACTGCTGGTGTTGTGTACTCAAGGATTCGTGAGTGTATTGTCACAGCCGGGTAGTTCGTAGATAGCTTGTCCTACTTTGTCTGTTGCCTGCCATCATGCTTGTGACAGTCCTAAGTTGTCTTTTGTTGAGGATGGACCCAAGAGAACCACCTGGTTTGACGAGTCACATTCTTATGCTGTTCTCCATTGCTCCACGTCCTCTCTGGAGTGCCGACCAAAGGCTGAGTGCTCTGTGGCCTATTCTTCAATGTCGACGACCAGTCACAAGGCAAGTTACACTTGGATCATTGACTCCAGTACCAACCATCACATGACGTGTTGTCGTAGTGACTTCATGGTGTTTGGTTTCGTTGCATCTGTTTAGTCTGTTTGCACAAGGTCTGGTTAGTGATTGATCAGGAATTGGAGTGTGTGAATTAAACATCTGGATAACCCCTTTCAGGTTTTTCATATGCTCTTTGTGCCCTACAGATCTCAGCCTGCTCTGTATCCATGCTTGCATAAGGATGGTCCTCTCTGTTGAGCACTCAGTTGACACTGCCATAATAGTTGTTCTTGACATTTGTGTCATTGTCCTTTGTGCCCGAGTTTTTTATGACCTGTATTGTGTGTCTTGCTGCTCTCCTTTCTCCTCTCCTTCCTCCCCTTCCATGTGTGTGTTATTCATGGGTGTTCTCTCACGTAAGTACCAATGATTGTTGCATTGCAGCCTCTTTCATGTGAGCTCAAACATTGTGTCCAAACTCATTCAGGCTCAACTAGTCCTTGGTCTTAAAACAACCTCCTTTGAGAAACTGCCTAAGACCGACGATTGCTACATTGTTGCCTATTTTGTACACTACGCACACTAAATTTCATCCATTCATACCCTCTTTGTCTCCTCCTAGTCAAGATCTTCTATGAGTGGGGTCAATATTTCTCATACAGGCTCATGCCTTCACCCAGATGTGGTGGGTCTATACCCTCTGTATGAAGAGCAATGCCACCCTAGCGGTCTGCCAAGTGCTAGTGATGGCTTAATTCCAGTCTCATCACACCCTCCGCACACTGCACTCGGATTGGGGTGGCACATTCTTAGGTGAGACAGACACCTTCTTTGTCGGGCATGGTATTCTCCACAAGCTCTCTACCCTTGTTTCATTGCCTCTGAGAAGTGTGTCTAGGAATTGATACCACACCATGGAGGATGCGGTCCGGACCATCCTGAGTCCTTTGCCTGTGAAGGCTTCTCCTACATGATGTGGGTCTAAAAACACCTAATACATGCTCCTTTTTTGGACCATGTCACCCGGTGTGCTTTGGCCATCGAGCCGACCTTCATCTTGCTCAAGTCTAGGGGTCTCTAACCTTGGTGTGGTCTACTAAGGACAAGCAGCTGTCCAAGGTTTCACCTCGGGGTTGCATTAATGCCTTCCTTGACACTTCTCGCAAGCAAACGTCCTGAAACTTTCTGGACCCCACTCCCCTCTCAACTGACCAAATTTCTATTCGTGTCCCATTATCATGGATGGAGATTTCTAGACCTATGGATGGGTCCGTCCAGGCCTCCTCACCCATGATCTCGCCTCCAGTTGAGGACAAATATTCAATCGTGTCTTTGTTTCTAGTGGCCTTGTTGGACCCCTCTAGGACACCTGTTCCTATGCTGATGTTGGCCCCCTTTGGCACACCTGCTCCCATGCCTTTATCAGTCCTCGCTAGCACACCTACTCCGGTGCGTGTATCGGTCCCATCCGACACACCTGCTCCCATGCCTCTGTCAGTCCCCTCTAGCACACCTGATTCCATGCTAGTGGCAGGTTCCCTTGACATACCTTGTCCAGAGAGATCCCTGACCTTGATTGCCTAGCCGTTGCACTGTCTCCCCTTCACTATAAGGCTAGAGCTCCTTTGGATCTTGTTTGCCTCCATGGCCTAGCGGACAACTGACTTGGTGTCCGGACACCCTACTCGTAGTGTTGAGAGTGGTAAGCATGACACAAATGCCCAAGGCCCGAGTGTCTAGGAAGAATAGACTCGGGTACACCTAGCGTGCCTTGCCATTCATGAGCTAGTCTCTTACGAGTTCTTCATTTTTTTGTAATGTTACAACTTACCTTATCAAAATCAAATTGATTTCCGAGGCGTTTTTCTTGGCCACACGAAGCTCTTCCTTAAAGGCACCTATTCCAAGTACATTTAATGATGCATTGTTGGCTAAGACGTAGAGCTCTGGAGTGCTGCTTGTGAGGATGAACTGAGAGCCATCAATGAGCACAGTACCTATGAGCTTGTCCACCTCCCGCTTGGGCGCAATACTGTACAGGCCAAATGGGTCTTTTGTAAAAAAGGCGAAGCCTACTGGCGTACAATACTCCTACAAGTCCCACTTGATGGTTAAGGTATTCGCACACGTGGAGGTGTGGACAACAGTATGAATTTTACACCCATTGGCCCCATTACCACCGCTTGCACCCTGTTCATAGTGGTCACTCAGTACGACTTGGAGCTGCATCAAATCGATGTGAACATCACAATCCTCCATGACACCCAAGAGGAGGAGATTTACATGATATAACCACCTGGTTTTGAAGTCGGTAACAATGTGTGGTGCTTGTGCAAGAAATTGAATAGTGTGAAGGAGTCATCACGGTACTGGAAACATAAGATCACTAGCACATTGACACATGCCAGCTATGTGCAAAGTGATGCCAATCCATCTCTCTTTTTTTTTACAGACAGTTAGGAGCTTCACTGACATCTTGGTCTATGTGGATGAGTTCTTGATCTCATTTTGTTCAATGTAGGCTATGAAGGAGGCCAAGGTGGTCTTCGAGGATGCGTAGAGGGTGGAGGAAATAGGTCCTACAGCTAGCTTCATTGAGATGGAGATCGTCAGTTTTTGCCAGCAGCCAACACTCTTACTCCACCATGTATGCTACGCTTGCATTGTAAAGGAGCAATTTGCTGAATTCATTGGTATGATTCCCTGAGCCTCCATCCCCATCCCACCTAACAGACAGGATGACCTAGACGTAGAAGATGTTGCATTGCTTGGTTAGGCAGTGGACACGACGCTGTACTTGCGCCTCACTAACTCTCTGATGTACTTGGCCACAACCTTTTCACCTGAAATCACCTTCATCATGAACCTCATAATAGAGTTCTCAAAATGTGGTGCACGAGAAGCCCATCTAGTTCTCCAGTGGAGTCAGAGAGTCCTGCAACATCAAATTGATCAATTTTATAGGTCAAACGTTTGTTGTCAACAATGTGAGACCAATTGTGCGAGCCGTTGACCCAGATTCACCAGTCCCTTGCTCTTGTTGGACGGTCTTTACATCAGACCACCAACTGAATTTCATGCCATCCAAAACAAGGCTGCAAGGTAAATTTTCTTTCTGTCATTGCTGACCCAGCAGCAGGGCCGCTTGCGGTACACCTGCAAACTTGCCACCCACATCCTGACTGTTGGTCTCGCTGGGTTTCTAGGATCGAATGGTTCTGGAAGCGCCAGTTGAATTTGGGATTCACTCCAGAGTTTAACATTTTTCTAGGTGAGTGTTGCTTTCCACATGCACAATTCCGTAGCTCTCCCATCCCCGTACTGATTTTTCAGAGAAGATGGGTGTGGAGGCCTTATAATTTCAGATAAAGGTATTCATTGATGCAAGCTTGTCCGTTTGTGCCTTCCATCATTTCAGGTGTTGACCCGGCGGGCAACGACGGGGGCAAATAGCTCACTATGCTCAAGGGGTCCATCGTTGGGTTGGCCGTCTGGGTCATCGGTGCTGCGTCAATTGTCACAAAATGCATCGCTGCTACATGGTTCATGTGGGAAGCGTCAGTGGTCACGTATATTATAGAGTTTTCTCTTGTTACTCTTGCTTGTCACTGTGTGCACCTCATTAACTGTTGTCAGTGTGAGGTCTGCAAACTCTTGAATGGTAGAGATGTACTGAACTTGTGCGAGGTTGTTGCCTTGTAGTTAATGCGCTGGCTGCTCCTCCAACACTGCTATGCTCAGATACCAGGTTACAGCAAATGAAAATTGGGTGGTTATGTCCCTGACGTACACAAGTTCCTAAACCCCGTATGTGAGCTTTTCAATTCTAAAATTCCTGGCCCACCACAGGATTCTTCCGCCAACGGGCTGAGGGCATTTTGGCCACCTGTCCCGACCTCTGCTGTTTTGTTCTAGAAGTTTCTGACAACTTCGACCACTTCTCATAATGGTCAAGAGAAGAATTACAACCATATCGATTTTTTGATATCTTTTTGTCAACTTCTCAACAGTGATGGATCTTTGTATAAATACACCTCGATATCTTTTAAGCCTACCGACTTCTCGTCAGAGCTTCTCAAAGCAACCACTCACACCGCAACCTCACACACATTGTTCAGCTTGAGCACCAATGACCCAACATATGTCTCATTCTTATTCTCATCATTGTACATAGGTGCTCGACTCAGTCGGTACTTGTCCTTGAAGTACACTTACTGCTTGATGAAAATTATCCAGTTGTACCGATTCCTTGAATCATCTTTTGTCCTGCACTTCATCCTTGTGAACCACCTATGTTCCGCTTGGTATAACACTTGGTATCTGAGCAGAGCGGCATTGGAGGGACAACCGACACATCTTGGCAACGACCTCGGACGAGTTTTCAGCGCATCTCAACCATTCAGAAGATCGCAGACTTTGCGATGACAATGGTGAACGGGGGAAGCACAATCGACTACGAGAAACAGGCACCGGAAAACACTCTAGTGATGGAGGATCAAGACCATGTGAACACCGATGGTCTTGATATGAACCCAACAGCAGCGGCAACATTTGAGACGAAGGGCACAACACCAAAAAACTCGACGACCAACCCGGTGACGAACCCCTCGGGCTCGACGAATCAATCACCCTGGCCACTGCCAGGCGCATCACCTGGCGCGCTGGGAGACATAGGGTGACAGGCTCGAATTGATAAAGACCTGTCCCAAAGCTATCAGGACACGAGAGCCTCAATACCCATCTACTCCAACAACTCAACGTGGCACTTGAGTTGCTATGAATTTTGTGTGTGCGCAAAGCAATGCTCACTGAGAAAAATCTCCAACATGGGAGTGAAGCCCATATTTGTCTGGCACTCTCCATGCTGTTTGGTCTCGCAAACTCTCAAGGAACAAGGATCATGATGTGGATGACGAGTTTGGAGGTGTATTTCACCACCACTGGGGTAAAAAATAGCTAAAAGAAAACTGAACTGGTTGCTTTTGCATGGCATGGCTTTGACTTGGTATTATGATCTAAAGGCCATCCAACGATGGAAGGAGACCGGCAGCAACTTACATGACCGCTCTCGCATCATCACCACGGGCATACTACCTCTCAAATGGTTAAATCTGACGTCTGAACTCTCTCATGCCACGAGAAACGTGGAATGACCTCGCGCATACTACCTTACTTGCTTTGGGAAGCTGAATGAGAAGCCTGACTCGTGGTACATGATTCACCAACTTCATCAACAATCAAGCATGGTGTAGTATACACTGCATTTCCACCAAATCTGTCATAAACTAGGGTGCAGTTCCAACGTCGCCTCATGAGTCTTCTGTGCTTACGGCTTGTTTTTGTGCGGGTGGTTCTGAATCTAAGCGTGAGCTTTTTGGTCGCCTCACACTATGTTTTTGGGAGTGGAAGACGGTTGTGAGACAGTCACTTTTGCAAAGGGAATAACACAATCTTGCAATAGTTTTTTAACATGAATATGATTTAAACATTTGTAGGGCTAATCATGAGCTCTCCAACATACTAAACCGTGCGCAATTTGGATCATCGTAGCTCCCGCTATGTCAGCCAAAACGCAGCACCCCAAACCAGCCACTCAGTCGGCGGCACGCACCAAGTCGACCGCCGACGCGCCCTCACACATCAAGGACCCATCAAAACGCCATTCCGGAGGCGCAGATATCCCTACCTGTGATGGCGGTGCCCCTCGTGCCTTTGGATTCTGATTCGATGAGTTAATCATTGTGTTTGGTGATGGGGATTGATGTGGTTCAAAACCTGTTCGCGGACGTGCAGTCGGGATTTTGACGGTCCCCAAGTAGCAAACTGTACTACTGAGTTTCGGACTCCGAGCCAGGATTTTGGCTAAGTCCCTCAATAACAAAACTGCACTACTGAAATCCGACAAATCATCCACCAGGTGTCTCGGCAGTCCTTCCAGAGAAAAATCCCCATACGGGGATTTTGCTCTTTGCTTTGTTACTTGTCCGGTCAATTATTCACCGGCAGTCAAATCGCGGCCAGCTCCGAGAGCCGCCGCGTATACCCCAACTTTGGAAGCCCATATCTCCCTCATTACTTGTCCGATTCTGGTGAAACAACTTCCACCAGATTCAACGACTTGTCAAATTTAGGGGGAGAACCTCAATTTTAGGATACGAGCAATCCTCGAGTCGCCAGATTCAACAACAAATGATTTCCTCTCTCTGGCGGCTCGTCTCCGCCTCCCGTAGCCACACTTGGGCATGCAGAGGAGCAAATCTTCAACAAAATCATCACTAGCAACGACAATGGCCTCAAACAAGACATCCAACGAGCAATTACATTTCTTGGAATCAAGCATGTCCCCATATGAATGATTGTAGCAGCCGATTGCATTGACAGCACCAAATACAATACTCGGATGCAAGAATCCAAAGGCGTGCGACCCCGAGATCATAATTCTTTCCGTGCTGGAGAAAGTTCACAGCTGAAAAAAACGCAATCTCCGATGGAGATTGACGTTGTTGATCAACGCGATCAATGACTATGCTGGGCTCGTGAGAAGCCGGGCCATATCTTGTGCGAGTATCAGAAACAACATTAACACACCAAACGGGGGGGGGGGGGAAGAAACAACGAGGATTCGGGAAAGGGCAAAGGACGGGAGTAGACAAAGAGACTCCTGTCCGGTCAGAAAACTTTGCGGCGACCTTTCGTCCATCTGAGTGTCTCACATTGCCGTGGAAGGGGGTTCCAAATATTGCTAAGTATGATGAGGAATATGAGGATGACCAACCCTCGATATGTCTACAAGTATAACCGAGGGTTTTAAAACACACAGAAGGGTACTGACACTACTCAATGGAGGAGCTTCTCAACAACTTGGTTCATAAGGTGGATTTGCAGACCAATCCAAGAGTGTTTTAAGGAAAAATCGTCGACAGATGACTACAAATCTGAAGACTATGCCAACCACTCCAACTACAAATCAGAGATCTCCATAATGTACTGGTTTGGAGAACTTGTCCAATGAGCAATCAAAAAATCATCCTCGGATGAGAAATCTTGTATAGTCAGAATCAATATGTAGACAATCAACAGGTGGACTGGACTCGAGTGACCCATGATGTAACGTTAGTTACGGGAAGCAACATAGGTGGAAGCAGCGAAGGAAGCTACGACAGCCACAAAACGCCAACCGATATCTATGGATATGGCCAAAGGATATATGTGACTCAAACTTCAAGCGTGGTTAGCCCACTTAGAGAAAAGGGAAGCGGAAACAGAAATTGTAACTACCAAGGGGATCTCATCGGCCTTGACACCTGCAAATTTTAGAGCCATTTTAGAGGAGTTTGCAACACTTTTCTAGGACTCTGAAGGAGTTTTCTTGAAAAATTGCACTACGAATGTCCTCAACGGTGAAACATCAATGATTACATCAACCTAAAGTCGGTCAGCATAGCCATGGTGACCGACAGATGAGCGATCACGAGCTGAAAAAACTCAAGAAGCAACTGGATAAGATGCTTGGTCAGAGTTCATCATATCTTCCACGTCACCATATGGGACACTTGTACTTTTCGTGAAAAATAAAACTAGAGAGATGCGAATGTGCATGGACTATCGAGTGTTAAACGAAATCACCACCAAGAACAGCTGCCCTCTTTCACAAGGAGACAATTGTTTTGACAAACTCTGTGGGGCCAGAGATTTTAGCAAAACTGATGTAACTGCTATTATCAGATCCGTGAATCTGGTAAGAACGTTGAGAAAAACACATTCTGCACCAAATACAGACACTTTGAGTTCTGCGTATATTGTTTGGTCTTAATGAAGCTCCCATAATGTTTATGGCGGTAATGCACAATATTTTCTGCCCACACCTTGACGACTTTGTCGTCGTGCATCTCCATAATATCTTGGTGTACAGCCGCATCCCGGAGCAGCATGATGGACATGTCCAAGAAGTTCTCAAAGTTGTACAAAGGTAGAATGTTTTAGAAAATTCTCGGAGTGTGACTCTGGTTGTCATTTGATCAAGTTTCTATGCCACATCATCGGCAGCGGACGAATCACTTTGGACCCAAAAATGGTGGAGGCCTTTGTTAATTGGTTGAAACCTAAAAATGTTTGAGATGTTCAAGTGTTTTTAAGGTTGTGCAACTACTACTCTACATAATCGACATTAACTACTCTTATAATGGTTGAAACTCGTGGAAAAATTCATTGCGTCGAATTTTAAATGCCATGGATTTAATCTTTAAAAAGAAAACTCGAGTTTAAAGTTTCACCATCCGGGGTGTATGGCAAACCTGTTTGGTGATTTTCACACATGTAAAAAAAAAATCCCGTTTTCAGGCAGCTTGTGCAAATCACTCCGCCAACGTCAAGCATTGGTGTGACCGGTTGACACATCGAACGGCTGCACTCGCGCTTTTGTGTCGTGGAATGGATCAAGGCAGTGATTGGTCGGTTCAAGTGAAGCATCTCTTCCCAGAAGAAGGAAACCTTTACACAAAACATTTCACCCCACTCAACCCTAAAGACCTCAAGCCTGCAGAACTCCTCATCCTTCAAAAGATCCGCAGCAATCTACCACGTGCGTGGACGGAATGCATATCGTTTATGCAACATGATATAAGTGACAAGTTTGAATACTGGAGCCTCACAAGTTACACAGACAAACCCACCATCTTTATCTATCGCGTGACTCGTAATGAAGACAAGTTCACCATCAAAACAATGACGGTAGAACAGGACATGAGTATTGCCGAGACAAATAAAGCTGCAACGACAATTCATGACATAAGCCACCTAACACCGGTTCATTCGGAAGGAAACACATTTCTCGGATATGCCAACAATGTTTCACAACCATCCTGGAGAATAAAAGACAGTAAGCCAAGGCTAATGAGACTATGTTATGTGCTACTACACCAAGCCATTAAACCAGTAGAATACCAAGACAAATGGCAAGAAGAGTGCGGCAATATCGTTACCACTCAGTCCACAACTTCAATAATCAAATCCGTCATCCTCCCACCAAAGATCAAGGACAAACTACTCCGGATACTTCTAAGATGTATACAAGTAAGAGAACTTATCAAGTTTTTTCCACCTCCCTTCGTTAACATATGCCCCCTTTGCAATCCTTTTCGAGAGACAATCAACCACGCCTTCCACGAATGTGCAAAACTTACTCAAATTGGGAACAAATTAATACACAGTCTGACTCACATCTGTAATGAAACTCGCACTCACCCTTTCATATTTGAGTTAAATCACCCCCGTTTCACAATCTGGCAACTACTTCAAGCAACCTTCTTCACAGAGATATGGAATTACCGTTGTCAAATCTCACTGGAAAACAGAAAAGGTTTAAATCACCCCACCGCTTACCTCACCTCACACATCATCAAGGCCTTTATGCAACAAATCAACACCCATATCCAAGCCTTACACAACTCGGCTCAAAAGAAAGGGCTGACACTCTTCCTCACCTCCCTGTCCATGAACCCCCCTGTGTGTAAGATCGACACAAGATTAACCCCACCGGTCGCCATCCTTCACCCACGCCTAGCCCACATCTGGAACAACAAACCTGATCATATGGGGGGCTGGGTATTACAGAGGACTGCTTAAAAAGCAGCCTATGTACCCCCTTTTCACATGGTTACGACCAGTGGAATAGATACCCTTGGGGGTGGAAGTTTAGTGGGTGACTTCCCTTAGTTGGAAGGAAGTCCCACATAACCCTACAGTTCTTTAACTGATGGGTACCTACGCTGGTATGGTTTCATCCATAAGGGGCGCAGCACTGCTGTAAGCCCCCACTGTAATGGTGCCAGTATAAAGGATGACCACCTCCAAGGCGTCTCTATTGCCAGAAAAACAAAACAAAACAAAACAAAAAACAAAAAAAAGGCAGTGATTGGTCAGCCTCGTGGCTGGCCAATCCCTGCTTTTGTGTGTGTCAGCCATGCGAACTTGTGAAAGTTGCCATTCGAATTGTCAAGCGACAACAGTGAAGTCTGCTGCTCAGTGTTTGCAGGCCGCATATCATCGAAAGAAAAGACTAAAACAGCCCCGTTGTCAAATACTGAGTTTCACGAGGCACGTAATAAACAAAATTAAGGTGACACCATAACAATTACAAGAAGATGTTTCTTTCATCAAATAAATTATGCTCAATTCCATGTATTGAATATCAAGCACAGTAGGGTACCATCAATTCGTAAAGGATTACCCTCGAGTGTTAGCGCCTATCTCCGATATCACTGAAAACCCACCAAGTGGAATTGGGGGGAAAGAAAACAAGAAGCATTCAACTCTCCCAGAAACGCTCTGACCTTGGCGCCAATCCTACAATTAGCACATCATACAGTGGACTACATCATGGCCACCAACGCATCCGATCGAGCCGTTCTCCTCCAAGACAATGGTAGTGGAAGCAATCAGGTTGCGTATATGTCGATTAACTACGTGGGCTGGAACTCAACTATGCTGTGCACGAGAAAACAATGCTTACAATTGTGCACATATCTAAGACATGGCGGAGCTACTTGGACTGCCGATGATGCATCATCTGCACAGACCACCATGCCGTGAAACATCTAAAAATCGAGGTAAATCTGAGTTATTGACAATCTTGACGGATAATGTTTCTCGAGTCCGAATTCCACTATGACATTGAGTACCGGCCTGGAAAAAGATAACCGGACGTATGCTCTGAGTCAGTGACCGGATTTGATGGCCAAGATCAACACGTTGCTCGTTGAACAAGATCCATTCCTTGGGAGTCTATTCACAAAGGGATACGAGGAGTTCAACAGGTATGACAAAACAAAGTTTTGGTTTGACGATCCCTACTGGCAACGGTATTTTACTCACGAGGTCGTCGTTCCACTAAAGAAGGAGCTACAAAGAATTATATTGGAGGAATGCCACAACACCGGTCCAGGTAGACACCTTGACGAGGACAAGATGCTAAAAAAGCTGGCAAAATAATACCGGTGGGACAAGATGCAGACCAAGATGTCAGCTACTGGTGAGAAAAAACTACCATGGCACGAGGCAACCTGGTATACTTCAACCACTACCTAGTCTGACGTATTCACCGGTCAATATGAGCATGGTCTTTGTGATGGTACTGTCCACCACTCACGAGGGGTATGATGCCATCCTTGTTGTGTTTGTCAGGTTTTAAAAAATGTCACACTTCATCCCGACGAAGACCACCGTCACCGCAAAAGGAACAGTGCAAATGTTTCTTAACCAGATTGTGCGGCTGCATGGCATGCCACACACCATGATCGACAAAAAATACGCCTGTTTCACTAGGCGTTTTGGGACGAGTCACGTTTTTGCCACGTTACAATTTCTGGATCGAGCTATCAACGGTGTTGCACCCGCAGACCAATGGACAGATGGAACGCTCCAATCAGACGTTCAAACATATTATTTGCACATTATGCAAGTCGTGCGACACCGATTGGGCAGCCAAGTTTTCTACCGCCGAATCCCCATACAACTCCACCACTTCCATCACAACGTGTCAAATATCACTTAAAGTGGTTCACGAAAAACATATCACCACATCGGCAAGGTTACACAGTCAGAGCAAGATTCTCGCATTTGACATCCAGTGCAGGGATTTATCAAGCATCTAAGAGGAAATAAAACATACCCTCATGAAGTCACAAGCCGCTATTAAGCAAGAAACTTACTGACATTGTAGCAATGGCGTATTCAGCGCTGGAAATCACGTCCTCCTCTACTTCACGATCATCAAACTCTGAGGATAGGATTTTGCAAAGCTCAAACCCCACTTCTTAGGACCATTTGAGATTGAGCAAATGAAAAACCCTATTCTTATATGTGTTTGCCTACATGACAGCATGAGGATCCACCATATCTTCCACATTAGCAACTTCAAGTGCTACTGGGAGCCTTGTACGAACTTCTGTGGTAGAGACGTCCCACTGCCACCCCCTGTTCAAGTGGAAAAGGATACGGATTACGTAACGGAAGGTATCCTCGGACATCTGCGTCATTAGAAAAGGCCAAGTATCTGGTCAAGTGTTACGGCTACGGCGTCCTGCACAACATTTGGGAGCCCTACACCAACCTCCGAGTTGTTGATCACCTGATTGACCGCTACCATCATTATCACCGGCCTATGGAAGCTAATGCACCGAGACGTCGCAGCTAAAAGGGAGGACATGTTACATCCCTGACGTACACGAGTTCCTTAACTCCGCAAGTGTGAGTTTATCTTCTTACTTTTGTGGCCCACTGCACAAAGACCTGAAGGTTTTTACGCTGATTGGCCAAGGGAATTTGGCCACGTGTCACGATCTCCAGTGTACCATTCCAGAAGGTTCTAAAAACTTCATCAACTTTCCAGAATGGTTGACAAAAGTGTCGCGACCCATATTGATGTTTTGATATTCTTCGTTTAATTTCTCAACGTTACCAGATCTCTACAAAACCGTGGCTTGATGCTCTCAAAGCCCCTCGACTTCTCGATGGAGCTTCTTGAAGCAGTCACTCACGACGCGACTTCACACACATCACACGGCTGGAGTCCCGAGGACTTAACATTTGCCTAATCCTGGTTCTTGTCATTGTATGTATGTTCTCAAGTCACTCAACATTTTCATCCAAGTACACTTATTGCTTTAACCAAATTATCCAAGTGTCCCAATCACTTGAATTTACTTTTGTCCTGCACCTTATCCCTCTGAACCACCTATGTGAGAACCTACATAGAAACTTCCTAGCTCTATTGCTGCTGACAAGGCAATGCCATCCTATTAGTGATTGCACTAGCACAGAGGACGGGTGCGAAAACAACATGAATTGGGCTAGGCGAGATGCTCAGATTCTTCTAAGCATATTACCTTCAATGTGAAAAGATAAATGAGAACTGATAAGTGTACAACGTAAGTACCTATCGCGGCGCACGGCGAGTGACGCATGCGGCAGTCTTTATTTGTCCAAAAGTTAGCCCCAGTCCACGGTTTTGGCCGTACCCCTGTGCAGAGGTATCCAAACGCAACACTGTATAGACCTATAGACACAAAAAAATCTAGCCAAATGCTATGGTTGGTCATTGCACAGGTCCGGCATTGCTATATGGACAAACAATGCAAAACATGCAAATTGGGCTCAAGAGCCAGTCCACCAGGAAAATAATAGAAATTGTGGAAGTGCAGAGCATGCCAACATGCACTCTAGACACAATGGCAGCTTTCTAGCAGCTTCTTGTGGGTGGAACCACCACTAGTCAGTGCTCCGGTGCCAGCTTGGTCTATAGTAGGGATCTGAACGAGTATAGACACGGTGGAGTGGTCATAGTAAGGTGTACAAACAGACGAGGACGACTCACATCACAACATTCGCCCGTGACCCCGTGGTACTCATGTCCATATTCATGCATAACTAACAGGGGTGCATAATGAGATGTTCAACAGTGCATACTCACACATCCCACTCTTGGCCACTCTCATGTAGTGGAGCAGCCCGACAAAACAAATGGCCACCATGAACGTTTTGCGCGCCCGTGCCTTGGTCAAGAAGTCAGCCCTTCTTTCATTGCGTACCCGTGCTCACCCACATGAAATAGATCACGAAGCACACCACAGTTCTCTGCTATAGCAAGAGTGCTATGGTTTTCATAGAGCAAAATGGTGAAAGACACAGATTGACAAAACTGACAAAATAGATATTGCAGTAACACTGCCTCGGCAGTCCCGGCTCCAAGCACAACATACGTAGCCTCTAATGAACTACGTGCAATGCAACCCTGCTTACCGCTATGCCACGATACAGTGGTGCCACCTAACAGAAATAAGTAGCCTGTCCGTCGGTGCCAATGAGGGCTTCACACCCAATCACAAATTGTGTAGCCATTCACCAACACCGGACACTTTTGTTGAAAGCAAATTCCGCAGTACGATGTGGAGACCATGTACAGCACCACTCGCACAGCCGTGTGAAGGTCTCTCTTCTGAGAATACTATCCAAAATGTGCAAGGAGATTGACGGGAGAGGCAATGTCGCGTCATGTGGTAATGGCAGACTACATCAAAGAGCCATTGAGGCGCAAGTACAAGGTCACCTCCACTGCCCCCCTAGCTGTGCTAAAGCATCCACCTTGAGAGCATCCTTTTTTTCAGGTGTGATGGGGGTGGAGACTATAGGAACTGTACCAAGGAGGTCACCAAAAGGCTCTTCCACAATGCGTGCATAACGTCCCTGATGTGGCATGAGTATTCGTTGCTAGCAATCACATACGAGCTCCATTTCAAGAAACACCAGTAAAAGATCAAGGTCCATCATGTAGGCACCTTGACAGACTACATTAGCATCCTTCACAGTGTCAATAGAAGGAGATACAGTCAGGAGACTGTCCACATAGACCATGATGGCGATGAAGCTCTCCGCTGTTTGTATGAGAAATAGGGACAGGTCAGGTCACTTTGCACGTATGAATGTGCCGGTGATCTACTCGTTCCAACACCTCAATGACTGTTTCAAGTAGTACAAGGCCTTGCACTAGCGCCACACTTTGTCACCATCCTTGAAACCAGGTGGTTAGACCATGCTAGTCTCCTCCTTTAACTGTCATGGAGGAATGTGTTGTTCACACCCTTGTGGTAGAGCTCTCATTCGCATAGTAAGCAACAACCCCAAACAGAGTGCGAGTTGTGGTCATACAGCCAACGAGTGCAAAGGTGTCAGTGAATTCTAGACCCTCAACCTATAAGAACCCCTTCCATCAAGTGGGCCTTACAGCAATCTAGTGTGCCATCAGGCTTCACCTTCTTGCGGAAGAGCCCCTTGGCCTGTACAGCCTTCCACCGAGGTAAGGGTTCGACAAGCTCCTAGACGGCATGCTCATGGATGGCTCTCAACTTATCTTGAAAAGAAACACGTCATGAATGTGCATCTTGAGCTGAGAGTGTCTCCTTCAATGTGCGTGGATCATGAGTCATGGAGGGAGAGCTCCACATGCAGAAGACACACGCCCCTTAACACGGACTGACCATGAAAAGGTTGACTTCAACATCGCAAGCGACTCAGGAATATTGGGAGACAAACTCGTGACCGACAAGGCACGCATGGTGCACCTCAATGTAGATGGCATGGGAAATTAGGCCAAGGGCCTTTGTTCTGAGCTCGTCACTCTGAACACTACAATTATGGTACCTAGGCGCGAAGTCAGCAGTCCCTTGAGCCCTAGAGGCAAGTGGTCGGAGACGTCCACCGGGCTCGCAAGAGTAGCCCGATGCTGAGGTGCTCACCTTGGATTGCAGATCAACCTACTAAGCCTCAGCTACAGGGGCTGTGGACTTGCGAGGAAGGAAAGGAAGGAACATGGACAGGTGCTACCATACTGAATGGCATATTCGCCTTAAATATTTTTTCCATTTCGCCTATGCGTTCCTACTGAAATTGTTCGTTCATTGGGTGAATCACTTGTTAAATTATGTGACATATCTGCAATTTTTCCATTCATTGTTCTCACTTTTATTTTGTTCACAGTTGGGTTTGGGACCACAAGGAAAGAATCACAGTACATTGTTCGTAAATAGAGATGTTGCATCGACCTGGTTCATGACCATGAGAGCCGCAACTGGCTTGTGCATGGCGAGTGCGGAATCCTCCCAAGTTGCCGGCAGCTTTTGGGCGACGGTTGTTCCGCAACGGTAGGACCAAGGCATGCAATCATGAATGAAGTTGCGGATCCACGCACGTGAGAACGTCATGTTGACGCCGTTCTTGGGAAGCTCGTCAGGATGATGCTTCTCTGTCATTGCAGTGAGGACCGCGCGGTTGTTTGCAGACTTCATGACTGTCCCAGCATTCCTCATGTCAGTGATGGCAGGAATCATGACAGCTTTGAAGGCAGGATTGCGGTTCAAAAAGCTGGTCCGACCGCGGTAGCCATGCGTATGTCTTGCTGAAGGTCCTTGGACCTTCACTTCCTCTGTGTGTGTAAGGAATGAAGCGAACTTGAACAACAACTTGACAGATTTTTATGCGTACCAACAGCGTACCGTCGACGCATTCAGCTGATTGTAGATGGAGCGCCCTCCACCTTCGCGGTAGAGCTTGCGCAACAGGTTCACTGCTGCATAGGCAGTGCCGCCGGCGACCATGGCTCCATGGATCCGTGGGAGGTGGCCGTCACCGAGCCAGTTGATGTACTGGCCATGCTGTTTTGCAGGTTGGTCTTCTGTTGGTGGTGTCGCATGGGGAAGATAGGAATTTATGGTCTCAGTTGCGAATGGGGGGATGGCGGGTGTCTCAACAACCGCAAGGACAAGACCCAGATCTTTTTTGGAAGGCCGTCCAACGGAGCGCTTCTTTGGAACCTCGCACGACTTGGGGTGGGCCACCTTGTGCAGATCAAAATGGCGTTGCCGCTCAGCAGCACCTTCCTCTGGAGTGAGACGCTTCACCTTGAAGTCACAAAGCATCCTCATGGCAATTGGAGTAGGTGGCTAGAGGTGAAAGGAGCGGATGGCGGAGGTCTGATGCGACTGCGTCCAAGAGTCACACATACCTCAATGTGAATTCCAAGGGCGACGCCCTCGGCAACGCAACGACGAATGCTCCCTTGCACACTTTGTGCAACCAGAGCAACGTGCTCGGCGCCTCGTCTCTGAGGCGCTATTTGCTTCATTAGCGACGCATCGGACGTTGCAATCTTACGGACATCCGCACTTTGCGATTTCAAAGGATCAAACTTCAAACTTCAATGAACCATTGAACACCTCGCGACTGCTAGGACTCAAACGATGGACGAAAGTGAATTTCTCTTTTGCCCCAAGTCCTACAATAGGCGACCACCCACAAAACAGAAAAGGTACCTAAACCCGGCTAATATAAAAATGAAAAAAAGCATCCTTAAGACCCGGTGAAAATGCCATTCAGTACGGTAGCTTGCATGTAGGATGAGCAAGCACAAGCACATGCATAGGTGTAATGAGGGATGTTGTCACCAGAGTGGGACCACGTGTATCAGAGGGAATAGGCACTGACACACGATGAGTTGTGTTGGAGGGACTGGCATGGGTGTCACACTGGCGGAAGTGAAGCGGTTCACAGTTAGAAATGGAGCTTGTCACTTTTTCACAAGATTGGGGTCAGTTGGGTGTTTTTGAGAAGTAGAAAGTATACTTTGTTATTACAAGTGCTGAAACTCGGCGACGCATATGCAAGATGCATGTGCGAGAAAATGGGGCTCGGTCGAGCCGTTTGGTATTTTGGCGGTTCACATGACGCGACATTGTGCTCCGATTCGCTGACTCGAGAAGTCCCTCGTTGGTTTGACGAAGGCTTCAAGATTGAAAATGGGGTTCGCGAGGTTTGTCAAAGTCGCTTGAGAGATCGTTGTTCGTAGTCTCCAAATGTCGGGAAACGCTGTGAGTGGGTTCCTACAGGTTCTGGAAGTGACCAAAAAATGGTCGTTAACGCGTGAGAGTCGAGGGGTATTAAGTATAATTTCCCTCGAGCGCGGAAACAAACTGCCACAAATAAGTTGCAAAGTGCCCCAGGAGCGGTGAAGTAGAAAATAGGTCGCTCGTGGGTTTTGGGACTCGTGTATGCCCATCGGCATAACACTCCCCCCCCCCTCTAGTCGTGACGTCCCGGCGTGTTACCATCACGTGGCTGGAGTCGGGCTCGGTAGCCGTCGATAAGAGGATCAACGTCTGAGATTTGGCTGTACGGCATCCAATTGTTATGTGCCGCGTCTTTGTTCTTCTACTTGACCAAATATTGATCTTCACCTTCTCGTCGGCGGTGATCGAGGAATTCCTCAACTTCGTAGTGGTGATCGCCGTCGGCTATCATGGGTGGCGGGGCAGGTGCCACGCGTCCGGGAAAATCTTTTGGCGGATCAACGTAATGTCGAAGGAAACTGATGTAGAAGACTGGGTGAATCTGCATGTTGTCGGGTAGTCAGAGTTGTGCGATGACTGGAGTACGCATCTCCAAAATATCGAAAGGTCATAACCACCGGGGTTTGAGTTTTGAATTGCTTGATCCACGGAGTTTGACTGTTGCAGAGTTGAGCAGGATTCTGTCATCCGTCTTGAACTCGGTTTGTTGATGCTTATCGGCCTGCCGCTTCACATCCACTTGCGTTTTTGCGAGGGTTTGACGAGTTTCTTCCCAGATTGCGGAAAATTCTTGCCAATGAGTGTCGACAACGGTGATCTTGCTCTCGGTCTCTAGATCCATCGGAGTGGTTGGCTCTGCTCCGTAAACCACCTCAAACAGTGCTTTCCCCATTGCGATAGATGCGTGAACTTCGATGCCGATGAGGCTGATGAGGCTGATGCGTCAGCTGCGGCGACTGGTTCAGTACTTGTGGTGCTCAAGTCGTCGTGGACCAAACACGCCGAGGCTCCTCTCCTCAGGTATCTCTTTGCCACGTCGAGCAAGATCGGCGTAACTGATGGTCGTTGCTCGTGTGCGGTTATCACGACACTTGTTGTGTCGTTTCTTGCTGTTCCCTTGTCATTTGTTGCACATTGACTGGATTTTGGCTGCTACACGAGCGGTAGGAAAATCTCTTGCCTGTCTCGTTCGATGTAAATAGCGCCGCTGCTCCAGTGGACATGAGGGTTCTCCTCGTATAGGAAATCTCGCATGAGAATCACCTTGTAGTCCGTCATTGGGCGAGATCTCCAGACGGTTACGTTCTACATGTCCCAGATCTGCAGGCGTAATAGCAGCTTTAGTCAGCGGATGCAAAGTTGTCCGTCGACAGTTCTCCCTTCAAAAGCTCCAGGTTCGTGTTTCAAACCCAGATTTTTCACCAGTTGATCGGATACAAAACTGTGAGATGCACCTCCATCAAGTAACGCCAGCAAAGTTTTTGATGTTTGCAACCCCTCGGTTGCACTCTCGGCAGTATCGTAGGCTGGTCGTCCTCGTATCCCTTGTCGAATTTCTAGATCTCAAGAACCCCAGTATCAGGCGATCGTAGCCGTTCAGGCGGGCGATTGTTTGGCGCAGGTTTTTCGGTGGGGGCGGACTTTCGCCGTCTACTCCTGCCCTCATCCGTTTCCTGACTCCACTCCTCCTTTTTTCTTTTTTTGCTACTTCCCCCACCCTCTGGTTTCGTCTGGGGAAGTTCCTCCCAATGTGTTTGATCGTTCTGCAACTGTAGCAGGTCCGTTGATCTCCTTTTTGCTCAACGGCGTCGACTTCCATCGGAGTCGAGCTCTCCAAATTCTGCGACCGGGGCCCGTTGTTCTCCTGCGGTTGATACCTCTGGCGCCAGCCGTAGGATTCATTGAACTTCGAGTTGACATCTGCAAAGTCGATGCATTCAGCGGCTTCGATGATCTGCAGTAAATCGTTGGTGATGCTGTAAATCGCGAATATCTCGGTTGAGGCCCTTGTTGTAGAGAAGACAGAGTTCATCATCCGCGAGGCTGCTACCGGTGATGATTTCGTGAAAGCGCCGCGTGTACTCTGCCACGCTGGAAAGCTACTTCAGTAGTTGCAGCCGGTAGCGAACATCCGTTTTCTTGTTCAACTTGCCGAAGCGAGCGACGAGTAACTAGGTGAACTCTCGCTAGTTGGATGGGGGTGTTATTGATAGTTTCCAAGTCGGATGAACGTGCTCAAGAGATAGTGCACCTGGTGCCGACGATGTGGTAGCCGTTCGATCAGCACCCACGGCTGCCTGCTGCCACTGGATGGCCATGAGATCGACCCAACAACTTAAGGCCGTGCCCCGCAAAAACGAGGCTGCGAGGTCCATCTTCCGTTTGTCGGAGTGAAGCCCAACAGTGGTGAAGTATACCTCCAAACTCGTCAGGAAGATCCTGACCGTCGGTCCCTTGTGATCTGCCAGATCAAATAGCTCAGGAAGACCTGGACAAACTTAGGCCCCACTGGTGTGGAGTCGATCGTTGAGTACCGCTTCTCGCGCCTTTGAGTTACGGATTTCGGCAGCGTACTGTTGTAGTTTTTCGGCAAGAATTTGTTGAAACGCTTCCATGAGCGCGAGCCGTCCAGTCAGCTCCGCGATCTTGTCTCGTGTCATCGATGGAGTTGTATTGGTCGGTGGTGCAGGCGGGATTGGCAAGTCAGGCATGCCTGACTCTAGATTGGTTGTGCCAGCCCTCATCCGCTCATCCCTCTCGATGAGGCTGAAGGTCCTTCGTGAGGTGCCTTCCGCCATCGCCAGTGTCGTCGCCGGTTACCGCTGTTGTCAGCAGGTGTGCTCGCTCCATGCATCAACTTTGTCGCGAGGTCTGCGAACTTCTCGTCGGTCTAGATGCGCTGGGAGACATGTGCGAAGCTTGAATTGATGTAGAAAGTAGTCTTGTGCTCCGCCCTGGCCAATGCGCTCTGATACCAAATGTTCAGCTGGCGGAAGTGAAGCGGTTCACAGTTGGAAACGGAGCTTGTCACTTTCACAAGATTGGGGTCAGTTGGGTATTCTTGAGAAGCAGAAAGTATACTTCGTTGTTACAAGTGCCGAAATTCGGCGATGTACATACAAGATGCATGTGCGAGAAAAGGGTGCTCGGTCGAGCCGTTTGGTATTTTGGCGGTTTGCGTGACGCGACGCCGTGCTCCGATTCGTTGACTCAAGAAGTCCCTCGTTGGTTTGACGGGGGCTTCGAGATTGAAAATGGGGTTTGCGAGGTTTGTCAAAGTCGCTCAAGAGATCGTCGTTTGTAGCCTCGAAATATTGGGAAACGAAGTGAGTGGGTTCCGCCGAGTTCTGGAAGTGACCAGAAAATGGGCGTTAATGCGTGAGAGTCCCGGGGTATTCGGTAGAATTTCCCTCTAGCGTGGAAAAGGACTGCCGCGACTAAGCTGCGAAGTGGTCTAGGAGCGCCGAAGTAGAAAATAGGTCGCTTTTGGGACTCATGTATGCCCATCGGCATAGCAACCGAATTAGCTGTGCTAGAGGGACCGACGCTAGCACATGATCAGGTGTGCTAGAGGGAACTGATGCTGGCATAACATTAGGTGTGCTTGCGGGGACCGATGAGACTACTGGACCTACAGCCAAGAGTGCCGGATCGTTGAGGGGGGGTGGTGTTTAGGGGGGTGGTGAGTGCGACCTGAAATGAAACTTCAAAGAAACTTTGTGGACAGTCCAGCACCACCATGTGCTTGAACTGTTAGTGCATAGGCTTGGGAAACCCACCACTGCCTCTATGGCGATGGCATGATGACAACTTCAGCTGTCCTTTAAATGAGATCTCTGTTGCTGTTCTATAGTGAGTCAATGTGGCGTGGTGGGATCTCTCAATGTTGAGAGGAGCGATCACTTCGCCGGTGTTAAGCTCCGATACAGTGAAGACGACACTACATTCGGAGCATTGTCCGTCTGAACCTTACATTTAGAAATGTTTAGGTAGACATCAGGACTAGCCACACACACAGGTTCGACATCAACCAGTGGACATACAATGCAAGACATGCAAATCGAGCTCAAGTGCTTGTCCACTGAGAAAACCTGAGCAGCTCCAAACAGACTAGAAAGCACCCCATCAAGCACTCGACACGCCGTGTCAGCTGTCTGGCAGCTACTGGTAGGTGGAGCCACCACCTGCCTATGCGTTGGCGCTAGCCGGGTCTGCATTAGGGATCTTCACGAGGATGGACACGGCCGAGTGGTCACAATATGATGTACAGTCATATGAGACGGCTCACATCACAACACTATGTTCCGCTTGGCGTGAGAGCATAAGACAATTCGAGTAATTGGGACAAACAGAGAACTTGTATAAAGCAGTAAGTGTACTTCGATGACAAATATAGAAGAAGTCAAGTGCATAAGTACAAGGGCATGATAACCCTTCTACCCAATCTGCGAGGGGGTTAGTGACGCCGTGCTTGGCCCTTAAAAAACAAGACTCCCCCGCCCGGCGGTTGAAGAAAAACCACTACCCGCTCGCATCACCAAGCTCGATCAGCGGCATGCGACGCTGATCGTGCAAAGCGAGGTGGGGCATGTCCACCCCCCCCCCCCATCGCTCGATCGCGATTCCTGCTCCCACGCAAGAATCGCAGTCGAGCGATAACCTCTTCTTTTTTTCATCGACACGCAAACCCCTTGATTTGATTTAGGGTTTATTTCTTGCGCGGGCTTCGCCTGCACAAAACAAAAAACCCTACATCAAACTGGGGGGGTTGTGTGTCACGAAAAAAGAAGAGTTCATCGCTTGTTCACGATCGAGCGAAAACACATGTTTTGGAGATTGAGTGGAAACGCCCGTTTTTTTTTTCTTACAAAATTGCAAACCACGAACGTTGTATATGCAAAAAAAGTCAAAACCAAACCCTGAATTACATTCGGGGTTTTTGGGTTTTAGTTTTGCGTGGGTTCCTGCTGGGCCCCGCGTTAGTGGGGCCCAGCAAGCTCCCTTTCAATGCATGGGGAGTCTCGGACCCCCCATGCGAACCACAAAGGAAACCCCTACTCTAACATTCACAAATCCCTTGAATGAGGTGTTGTGAATGTTCCAAAAAATTGTTAACGCCAGCATGTCGACGTTGCATCGCATGCAGCGTCTACATGCTCTTTTTTTCTTGGTGTTCGTGGGCAGGGGAGTCTTATTTGAGGAACGCCGGGTAGGGGAGTCTTATTCTTCCAAACGCCGGGTAAGGTAGTATTATTCTTCCAAACGCCGGGTAGGGCATACACACAATCGATCTTTGTGGGTAGTCCATACATGGACCCTAAATACAATGACGAGTGAGGCATACATTGGGCCTTCGGCGCTCGAGCTGAGCGACGCGTGCAATTTCACATCCTGAGTGGTCACTCAAAGAAACTCTGTTGATGAAACANCGGGTTTTGAGAGTATTGAGGCGTGGTTACATAAATCTGGTCGAAGTTGTCAAAACCTTTTGGAACGGAACATTGGTGGTCGAGGGAGGTGGCAAAAATGTACCAGTCTTGAGATTGATGTACGGTGTCCATGAATGTGAGGGAAAAAATGCCTACTCACCTAGTTTAGCGGCTCATGAAAGTCAGTTAAGTAACTGAAACCCGGGTATTCTGAAGATTGTTTGGCCAGAATGTGGGGCATCTGGGATTTAGCTGAAATCACTTGCTGTCCGGCAATATGCCCATTGAGTTGCAATCCTGCGTCTAATGCCGGTCATCCATGCTCCTCACCTCTGTAACCGGAAAATACAAAAAAAAAAAAGAGTGACGTGTACGGCGCGACACATGGAAAGAGGCCAGCAAGCAAGCGAGCGGGTGGCGTTTCATACACGGCACGACGGGAGGTGTCACGCAAAAGCAAGAAGGAGAGGGGGGGGGAATCGGGAAGATTCGACGGGAGAGAAAAATGAAAAAGAGAGGATGAGGCGTGCAAGGAAAGGAGGGATGGACGACGAAAAAGAAAAAAAGGAAAGTGAGGGGAAAGAGAGGAGGGGGTGCCGTGTACGCAACAGGAAGCGAAGTGACAAGGAAATGGTGCCGCCGAATTTAGTAGAACCTTCTTCAACTCGTCGGTGGACAATAAGAAAAAGGTGTTTTCGCCATTTTCTCTCTAGCGAGGCAAAAATGCGCAAGTGGGAGGATGCTTCATTTTTGGCAGCGCACACGCCACCAAAATGCGCCCCGAGGAAACGTGGAAGGCAAGAAAAGAAGGTCTAGAAAGTNAATTTTGTAGAAGTGTGTGGGAACAGGACAAGGAGTGCGGATGTTTTATGTTTGGGGTAAGAGTCCAAGGAATGATTGTGAGAAATTTAGGTATTGTGGAAAGGGACTGATAGAGAGCAAACTTTGGCCGACATTCTAACGCCCTCTGCTGGGGAGTGTCGGGTGGGACTGGGTACCAAGAGCCACGCACAGACAATCCGCTGCGCTTGTGCTGTCTTTTGGTGTCTAGTGAATGGGAAGTTTGTATTGGACCTAGGATTTTGGTAATGTCGGAGTGAAAAAAAATATTTTGGTTCTTGGTTAGTCGTTTTCATTGGTGGATAGTTTTCTTGGTATCAGAGCTAGGTTTGATTGGCCAAGCAAAACAAAAAAAAAGACGTGGAGTGGTCTTAAAAACAAAAAAAGGGGGATAAGGAAAAATATATATATTAAGTAAAGGGGAGAAAAGAAATCTAAGGGAATACTGCTTTTATGTTTTTCTCTGTTTGGTGGATCATTAGAATTGTGTTGTGTGCAGGACAGGCCACCTTTTGTTCCTCTTTTCTTTTGTTGGGGTGGTGTTACAGGTAGTAAGCAAAGGGAAGGGACCATATTCCTATTTTATTTACCTTGTCATCCAAGAAAAAAAAGGAAAGGGATTAAAAAAAAAGAGGCCATCAAAAGAGCCCAAGAAAAAGAGAAGGGGCAAAAAAAAACAAAAAACAAAAAAAACAAAAAAAAACAAAAAAGGAAAAGAAGAGTGAAAATCGAAAGATATAAACGGCCCAAATACCAATCCTTGAAAAAAGTGGTGGCGATAGGAGGTTGGGGAGTGGGGGCGAAAGCAGGGAATAGAGTATTGTGCGGGCGTAAAGTGATTTATCGTATACGTGACGTGATTGTCAATGTGATTGTTGTGACCCCGTTGGACAAAGGGACAACGGGAGAAGTGCTGTTCGTTTGGAGTCCACCGCTGGCAATGGCTGTTTTTCGTGACGTGGCTCCC